>PVKE010031726.1:0-18888 GCA_004027555.1 Craseonycteris thonglongyai
TGAGGGGGCAGCAGGAGGTGGAGGCCTAGAGCAGGAACTCAGTAAATGTTTGAGAAACGAGGAACTGAATCCTGCCCAAAGGCAGTTCAAGAGAGAAGTGAACATTTCTGCCCCAAATCTAATCCTATTGATAACTGCCTTCTGTTTATGCTAAAGTTCTACCTCTTAGTGAAGTGTGCATGTGTGTGTGTGTGTGTGTGTGTGTGTGTGTGTGTGTGTGTGTGTGTGTGTTCCTGTGGCCTCCACTGTTGTTGTCTTTCAGCGTGGTTCCTTCACAGAAAAGGAGCGGAGAGAAGCAGTCTTGGGTTCTTCTCAGAACATGAGTATTTAAAGAGGGCACAGGGAACTATAAAACAGGTGGGGCCATGAGGGAACTTTGGGGCATTTGCAACTCCCCTGACAGGTCATAAAAATGTGGGTATTTATCATATATATGGTTTTTTGTTTGTTTGTTTTTATAAGAACAGCTATAGCTTTTATCAGATTCTTAAAAAGGTTTGGGCTCTCAAACCATCAAGAATCACTGTTACAGAGGTTATTAAATACAGACAGCAGTAATTAAATACAGACTTTGTAACTGATGCTACTAGTATCCTAGGTGATGGGATTTAAAAATGCAATTCTGAAAGTGATTAATTAGAAATAGTTTCCTATTAGATACACAAAATGCTACTTGAGTAAAAAACCATATTATCCAAATAATTAAGACTTTGTAGAATGCCTCATGGTTCACATTTTCACTTAAACTCAGAGCTGACTGATTTTTTTTCAGATATGCAAGTTCTTTATTTGTTCTGCTCACACAGACTCTGGAACAGAAGTTCAGTGATAATGGAGCATTTGCAAGTTATGCTTTTCAGTACAATGGAAATGGAGGTTTCATTTTTCATTCTTTTCAGTCTAGTAGAGCTCTGGTCTCTCATGCCTGAAATATATTTTCTTTCAGAATCTATCTTTCTACTGGCTAAGTATTCACGGTAAAAAGAACCATCTAGAAGGCAGAATAAGTTGAGCACATTGTGTTTCATCTTGATGATGAAATGCAGACTTCCCATTAAAAGGCAAATCCTTCTTTTGAAAAAGTTGACTAGATAGGCACTTTAAAAAGGCTCTTATGAATTAAATTTGGAGAACTAAGAATAACTGATAAAAATTTATTTGATCATGAATTAGATACATTTCCATTTATTTTCTGTAATCTCTGATGTATGTGTACACACACATGCACACACACACACACAACAGTAAAAAAGAGAACAGAATGTCAGGCCACCTAGTGTTTGTGTAGAGCTTAATAAGCACTGTCTTTTTTTTATTATTATTTTTTTTAAATTTATTTGTCTTATTTTTACCAAGAGAATTTTAATGAACACATGGTTTAGCAAACATTTAATGTTCATTCATTTATTCACTAAGCAGGCATTTGAGTGTGAAAATATGAATTAGAAGCAATTGCTTTTCAAAGACTGCCTTTCATCCCAGGAGGCAGACTGTACACAACCCAGTATGCGCAGGGTCATTATTGTCAACGGAAGCTAAGTAATTGGGAGGGATCTAATTCGAGATTTCCTGGATTAAACTTGGTTCCATTAACATGTTAGCCTTGTGACCATGGCCAGTCACCACACCACTATGGGTCTCAGACTCTATTTTAAATTAAATAGCACCCTCTCACAAGGTTGTCGAGAGCATGTGAAGGACTTCGTACACTGCCAATAAATTCTGCATAAATGTTAATTGTTATGATTAATTTTGTTATTAAAAACACAGCGTGAACAAAGTACTTGGGAGCACAGAGAAGGGAACAGTGAAAAATGATTAGAGGTTCTGGGGAGATAATATAGGAAATGTATCTGAGCTAAGTGGGGTTGGTGTGAGAGGATCTTCAAAGAAACAGACGGCATGAAAATGCATAGGTGTTCGCAGAGGAGGGTTAAAGCTACGGAGAAAGATTTTCTAGAATGCTTGTATTGTTTTCCTTCATGTGTTCAACTTAGTTTTTTTATTTTTTAATTTCTCTTACAGAACTATAATTTGCCTTTTAAAGATTTTCTGTTCTTGATATGAAAAAATAATTTAAGTCTGATTAGTAATTGTCACTTTGGGGCCTCTCTATTTCCAGCTAGCTAGGCTCTTAAGTGGGTTTATTAATTCCATAATTTAACTAATTAATATATATGTTCTTCAATGAGAAATATACCCCAATTTTCTTTTTCTTAAATTTCTGTTCAAGGCTAAAGTTTTCTATTTTTCATCTTGCTTTATTTTCAAAATATTCCTACTTTTATTTAATTCACCTTTTATTGAACGGTCTTTATTTTATACACAATAATGTTTCATATGTAACTTGGTACTAAATCCTATTTTTTTATTTGCTATTTTGATTTATTAGTGTCTATTTCAGTCTACTGCCTCCCCCTAAAGCAACAAGCTTGTGGAATTTATATATGAGTATGTATGCATGTGTGTATGTATATGTAACTTAGCATTGTGCAAATGTGAGGCAGTTTTAAGTAAAAACCGTTTCCCTAAGCTCCTTTAATATTTTGTGAGATATTGAGAAGAGCAGGGGACAGAGGTGGCAATGTGGCAGACCAGCATTACGATTCATAAGAAGATACACTCTACTTCAGTTTACAAATATGTGCTATCATTTTTACTAAAGTATATTTGCCTGTGAACTTTCTTTAAATTTAGCCTAAACTCTCCACGGTCTTAACCTGTGATACTTGAAATTTGAATCAATACAGGTAATGTAGCCAATATGGCAGGTTATAGGTTTTTTTTATTGTTATGTTAATTGGTGTGATATTATTTGGTAAAAATTACATAGGTTCCGGGTATACCATTCTATAGTACATAGTCTATGTGTTGCATTTTGTGTTTAGCATCCAAAGTCAGTTTTCTTTCCATCACCCTATATTTGGCTCTTCTGCTGTCCTCTCCAACCCCCTCCCCCTTTATCCTCAGGTAACCACTAAACTATTGACTGTGTCCATGAGTTTTTGTTTCTTTGTTGCTTTCAGTATTATATTCCACGTATAAGTGAAGTGATATGGTTCTTAGTTTTTTTCTGTCTGGCTAATTTCACTTAGCATGATGATCTCAAGTCCCACCCATAGTCACAAATTGGAATATTTTATCTTTTCTTATCACTGAATAATATTCCACTGTGTAAATGTACCACAGCTTCTTTACCCAGTTGTCTATCAAAGGACACTTTGGTTGTTTCCATGGCGTGGCTACTGTGAATAGCACTGCAATGAACACTGGGGTATATAGGTCTTTGCAGACAAAGATTTTCAAATTTGGGGGGTACCAACCCTAGAGGGGGGATTGCCTGGTCATATGCTCCATTCCCAATTTTCTGAGGAACCTCCACACTGTCCTCCAGTTTTGTTTTGTTTTGTTGTTGTTGTTACTTTGAGGGGCACAAACATTTTGAATAGACTTAGAATTTAAAATAAATTCTTTATCAGTTAATGTTTTTAAAATCAATTCATATTGACAGTGCATTCAAATGCTTTCAGAGAATATAAATTCTCTTTGTACACAGGGGTACTCAGCAAGTGTTAGCTTTAATTTTCAGGTATATTAGAAATCAGTGTACTTGAAATACTATTATTTTAGCAATATTTATTCTCATGTTTAATAAAATTCTTACCTATGAAAACATCTGCAAAGAATTCACTATTAATCGAATTGAAGCTATTTGATTACTCGGAGATGAATGTTAAAATGACTAATATTTTTTTGGGACAAATTTAATTTGCTTTTAAGTACTATAGCAAATGACATTCTTCTAGCTCACTGAATGGTATTGATGTTTATGTGTTCAGGTGTTGCACAAATTAAGGAACTAAATCACTTTCATAGGTAGGAGTTAAATGTGGTAGAGGAGTCATTAAAGTAATTTACAGCTGATGATATGTCAAAGCAGTTTCCTATGAAATCTTACAGAGATGGGAGGGAGCATGAATCATTGAGAATTAAAGATTTTTCATCTCTAATTACTTTAGCTTTCTCAGGAACCACACATAAATTTTTAATGTTAAAAAAAAAAGACAACAAACACTGGAAAGGAAATGTTACATTTAATACTGGTTCACTTTTAGCTTTTCGAAACCAGAATTCTGGATCAAATTGAATTTGTACTCTTGATTTTCGATGTTTCCTTTCTTCACATTCACTAAATAACATCAGCAACAAATTGTTCATAAGGAAGGCCTGTAAGATTTCAATTGTTTGTCCTATTCAGTTGACTAAATGAACAGAGAATGCCTAGAAAGCTTTTCATATATATATTTATTTATTATTCTTTTTTAATGCAAATTAACTATACTAAAAAATCATTTCCGGTATCCCTGACTTATATGCAATCCAAGTATATTAATTGTCATAATTATGTAATTTAATTGAGGGTTGCTGTGGACATCTATTGTTTTGGTCATGCAGCATCTACAATATTCACCATTCTCTGGATAAGATCACCCCATTTTTCCTCTGGTAAACTCTCTGTCACTTAACCTCACTGAGGGTGGGAGCATGAGCCATGTGGCTTAGATCTGGCCAATCAGAACTTTGTATTGTCATAGCCACAGTAGTTGGCTCAGGGATGAGCATATGAGCACTATTTTGATGCGGTAAGGATCTTGAGAATGAGGTTAACATGGAGGAAAGTAGGATAAAAGTCAAGGGGAAAAACCAAGTCCTAGTGACTCTTAGAATCTCTGGAAAAATGACCTAGCCTTCTTAGTTATTTCTTTCAAGCAGGTCCTCTTTTCAGTTCTGCTAGTTTGCACTGGGTTTCTGTTACTCACAGCTGAAAAAATCTTAACCAAATAAGCACAGAGTTTTTGATTTGGAAATCAGGGATTTGCAAGAATAGCAGGGGTTAAAATGAAGTAGAGCTTCACCCTGTAGCCAGTTTCAAAGGCATGGATTTTTTGTTTTACTCTCTAAATATTCTTTCTTTCCAAGTACAACTGTTAGAACTTATGCTTAGAGGTAGGCATGTCTAAGGAATCAATCTGGCGGTTTTGAAATAAAAGTCCTGACAAAGTCATCCAAGCTCTTTTATGTTTTCTGAGAGAAATGATCTTTTTCCATATTGTGCCTCTGAGATGAAGACCAATCTAGGTTTCAATTTCTCAGTAGTCCTAGGGGAACGTGGCTGTGTTTGTGCCTGCTGTGCCCAATGCCTAGAGCAGCAGAGGACGGCTTTGAGGCTGGCCTTGACCAGCCAGGCTTGGGTGGTCACAGCTAGGCAAGCTGTGGTCATGTGCATGCCCTGAACTCAGCACTGGGCCAGCCTGGTCAGAGAAGATGCCCAAATTTGTGGTGACATGGAGGTTTCCATGAAAGTCTTGGATAATCTCAGGAAAAGGAGGCAGCTGCCTGACCTGGCCTCATAAAAATCAGCTTTCTGGAAATTTTTGCAGGGACTGCTCACTCATGGACCACCCTGCTCAGCCTGTTTGGCGCTTCAGGTCCCTCTTTATGTTTTGGACTGTGCATTTAAATGTTTGCTATATTCTGTCAGTCCCACCCCAGCGCCAGTATTCATGTTTTATTCATGTTTTTTTGGTAAGGTTAAGATGTCCAATGGCTCAGTCTACCACCAGTTTGATGTAACCTAAAGTCTGCGATAACATTTTAAGGCTTAACTGCCCTTAGTGGCTGTCATTGTGCCATGTCAATACAAGGCTGTCAGGTGATTGTCAGAAAATGTGTGAAATGATCAGCTCAGAGACTGGTCCAGAGAAGTGGCTACATGTAGGTTGGTGTGAGAACAGGAAGGGGTAGGTGAGTGTAGAGCCCAGCAAGTGTCTAGTTTGCTACCAGCAAGAAATCATTCTGTAAAGCAAATCTTCTCCATTTCCTCTTTGCAGGAAACTCTGTTAGCCTCTGTTCATTGGTCTCACAAGCTCCTCATCACTGGGAAGCACTCTGAGAACACTTCTAAGAGATAAGAGCTAAGGGAATATAATAGTCATCTTAGAGTCTCAGAATGAGGGAAAAAAGAAAAAAAAAAAAAAGAAAAAGACAAAGGCTATGAGAGCTTACTATCCACAATGCTTTATAAAGGAAATAGATAGAGTTCTGCAAGAAGAAACGTGAACCCAGAGGGGAAGGCATGGGTTGGAAATAGAAATAGAGTGGACAGAAACTGAAAAAAGAAGTCATAAAATTTAAACATTGAGGTTGCTTTCCCCCCTCAGTACAAACAAGATAAATCTAAGCAAGATATGTTGTAAAGTTCAAAGGTGATTAAATCACATTTTTAGGATGGGTATACACTGTAGAAGAATTTAGTTTTTGGAAAAATTCACAGATGAGAGTGTATTAATATTTTAGATAGCATTTGAAAAAAAAAATGAACTTTACCTTTCAAAGGCATAAGATAGAAAGGTAAAAAATTTTGTCAGCCTAATCAAAGGTGGGACAAAGAGAAAAGAGAAGCAAGGAAATGAATGATAAGTATAAAATAAGATAGCAGAAATAGATGCAAATGTATCAGTGGTCAGAATAAATATTACCAAGTAACAGGTAAGTATTAAGTTACATCATCTTGACTTTAAGTTATATTAACATGGTAGGCTGAGTGAATAGACACTTTGATCTTAACCAAAACACAGATAAATATTGGAAAAATATTTATTTATTTATTACTAGGTCAAGAACACATTGTTCTACTCACTATTGTTTTATAATATTGGCATTGTATGAGCACATCTTTCTACCTTGATTGTCTTCAGTAATATTTTGTCTATCCCTGATTTTTTATTCTTTTGATTAAAACATTGATATTTTGTTTGAATAACATTGATTTGGTTGCTCTGACAATATAGGGAGGATTGATACCTTTTTGGCACTGAGGCTTCCTACACATCACAGTGACTCTTCTCTCAGCTTTTAAATTGTCTTCATCAATATTTTTTGATAATGTCTTACTCCAAAAATACATTGTGTGTCTTTTGGTTTTCTGGGTACCTTCTATATTCGTTGGCTACTTATTCTCTCTCCCACCCCCACATTTACCGACTATCCAATTAAAACTGTTTTTGTCCTAGAAATGAAAACAGCCCTTGTTTTTGGAGATGAAAGAAACTTTATCTCCTAACTTCTTCCTATTATTAATGTTGTTGTGGGTGACTATAAGACCATTAATATGTGCCAGATTCTACCATGAATGCTGGTCAGAAATTTAAGGGAAATTAATTGCAAAAAATACACTTCTATGGTAAATGTGTCAGAAGCCACAATTTACTGTTTGTGTCCAGACTGATCTGGATGATGGTTGGCACGGCAGCCTGTGTTATGACAGATATGACTGCCTGATCATCACTTAGAAGCAGCACTGTAAACATAGTTTTAGAGAATGTAAACAGAGTGAAGTTACAAGGTTGCTCTCCTTTCTCCCAAATCTGCTCACATGTAGGCCATTCTAATGTCATGACACAGAATTAGCCGAGGTTGAGGAGTATTTTTGCATTCCTGACTCAAAATTACCCTAAACAGTAGTAAAAATTTCTATTCATGAACCACGTCCCAAAGAATACTGATTTATTACAGATACCAATGTGGCCTTGACCAGCATCTTTGAATCTGTGGGTTCAGAATCAAGAAGCTAAAAATAGCAATTACTGTTTTGCCTCAAATGGAAGGTAATGCCAACTGTCTTTAAGACTTAGTATAGTCTAGAAACTTGATGAAACACCAGGAACAATAAGCAAATAGTACACGGACAGACCTTGAAAACATCTTATTAAGTGAAATAAGTCAGAATGAAAGAATCAAGAAACATATGACTTCACTTATAGGTGGAATATAAAACTGAAAGGAACAAAGGAACAAAGACTCATGGACACAGTCAATAGTTTAGTGTTTACCTGAGGGTAAGGGGAGAAGTGGAGGGGGGATAGATGGGTGGGGGGAATAGAAAGGGAGAATCAAATATATGGTGATAGAAAGTGAGCTAATTCTGGGTGGTGAGCACATAATGCAATGTATAGACAATGTAATGTAGAATTGTGCACCTGGAAACAATGTAATTGATATCAATCGATATCACCCCAATAAATTCAACAATAAAAAATTAAGCAAATAGTAACTAAAAGGTAGTTTTAGCAAAGCTATGATTTTGGGTCCATTGTCTGCTTATTCATGTTGAGAAACTCTTTTGATATCCTGTGGAACATTTCCAAGATTGTTTGCTTCTGACCATTTGTACCATTAGGACCTTTGGGAGATTTCAGGATTGATGAGATAACACTCCATGTAGAAACCCTAAATTATCCTAGCTCATCTCTGTATTTCATATTAGATAGCAACAAGTTGGGGAGATGTCGGCTTCTGGTTATAAGTTTGAAGGAAAGTTTAGTGCTTAACTATTTTAAAAATACATTGCCTTTTGGCTTTTCTCTGAGACTTAGGGTAACCAAGGGCAAACAAATCATAAGAGTAAAATATTCACTTACCTAGCATTAATTTATTCAATAATTATATTTATATATTGGCTACACATTCTTTTGTGTTCCCTGAATGCATTATGTGGTTTATCTATCTTGGGCTATAATTTTCAGGAGTTCAGCATCTGTGGTGGTTGTTTTGTAGCATATTATAAGCAAATAGTTGTGTAGGAAATGTTTGAGGACGATAGTGGTGGTAGTGACACTATGTATGTTTTTCTTCAGCATTAAGTTAATTGACCTGCTTTGGAACTGGATGTGATAGGTTTGGACGTAAACCTGGAAGTATCTGAGTATCTTCTCATAATATCAAATAATCCGTGTCCAGCATGAATGCCAAGCAGGAAGTCACTCTTGCCGAAGAGTTGTAGGATAACCCTGTAGTAGAGTTTCAGTGGCAGAGGATGCGCAGAAGAAACCTCAGTCTGCAGGTGCAGCATAGAGGCATAGCTGCAACACTAGGTGGTCATCACCAGAGGAGGAAGCAAAGGCACATGCACCTGCAAACTTCCTGGAGAAAAGCCTAGCTTCTTAGCCATACCTTTGGTGAAGGCTCTGGACTTAAAAGGAAATTTAAGCAAGAGCCTAAGATCAAGAACCTTTTAGAAAATAGTAGTACAGTGAAAACTTTGTCCTCACACACCAAATAAAGGGTGGAAAACTAAGTTGTCAGAAAAAGAGACAGACCACATGTGTTTGGAAGATAGGGAAAATTAATTCTGGAGAGAATAACTCCATGTATAGGGAAGAGCGGAGTACATGGAGAAGATGAAATGAGTCACCCTGACACCTAGGATATAGGGAATCCTGAATCTTTGTGTGTGTGGCAGTGTGGAAGGTGGGAATGGACAGGAATGTATCTGTGAGGGTCTCAAGTGTCTTGACACAGGAGTGGAAAGTGCTCTGGTGAAAAACTCCCTGAAATGGCTTTTACAGGAAAGGAACAGCAAAGACAAGAACTGGTGTGTGTATCCACTGGCAATACATGGTCTTACTTGTTCTACTCCTTGATCAAAGCATTTGTGCAATTCTCCCAGGCACATGTTGCATCTGGGATGGCAAGAGTGGCATCTGTTACTTTGAGTGGTGATAAGATTCTCTGGGCCTGCAGAAATGGCCAGTTGGGGATGGAATTGACTGCCATATAAACAGAACAGATGTGAGATACCTCAGAGATCTTTGTCCCACAACCCAAGTCAGAGAAGAGGGACTGAAGGGTCATATTTGCCAATATCACCCCACCAGAACTCAGGGGAACTTTCCAAGGAGTTGTGATGAACACCCGATCAACAACCCAGATTCTTCCTGTCACACACCAGAACATCACTTGGCTTCTTACTCAGTTTAACAACCTGGTTTCACATTTTAGTTTTGTCCCTTTGAATTTGATCCCCTAGCCTTGCCGTTTACTCTCCTGGAGCTACCACATAATCTTGGTTCCATGTGTGGAACAATGTAATGAGGATCATTTTTGGAAATATTTAACTTATGAATTTAAAATTTCTTGCTTAAATCACCGACTGAGCCAGGGGGTTTATTCTCCTAGAGGAGACACTTGAGTAGTGTAGAACAGTGTGACTAGACTAGTGATTTTCGAATGTTTTTTGGCCACCATGACTTGTAGGAGGAACTTCATTATATGTCGTGACCAATTGCACAAACATATAGAAATAACTAGCTATAAAGTCTTAATAACATAATACTAATGCTAACAGTGTGGTATATACTCTAATTTTCCTGTCCTATCCTATCCAAATTCACTTTTAAAAATGACTTTTGTAATTCACAAATCTTATCCTATAACACCCAGCATGGAACTATGCATTTTAGACAACACTGGTCAAGAACAAGGGTCAGCAAACTATGGCCAAGGTCAAGTCTGCTGACTGTTTTTATAGTGCTATTGGAACACAGCCACTTCTATTCACTTACACACTGTCTATGGCTACTTTTGTGTAGTTGCCACTATAGCCCTAGAAAACCTAAAATATTTACTATCTTTTCCTGTACAAAATAAGTTCAGTGATCCCAAGTCTGTAAGAAAGTGTTAGTTTAGGAATATAAATGAGTATATATGTAAAATTCATATTTACATTCACATTTGTATTTTTATATATATTCATATCTGTATATGGATCTATTTATATTTATTGTAAGTAATGTTTTGATCTCAGTCAAAATATGCTAAGGTCACTTAGAATGTAGTGCCCACCAAAGACTAGGAAATGTTTAGTGGCTGCTGGTACTGAAATGTGTGAATGACATAAGATTTTAGGGTCGCCTGTTACAGGGGTGATTTGGGTTCATATAATGATGCTGGATAATTTAAATATTATAATAATGAAGTCCTAAAATTTTGGCTCTAAAGATAGGCTGTTCACAGGGACCTTATGTATCAGATTAAAAAAAAAAAAAAATCCTGCGTCTTAAAGCTTTAGGACTAAGAGAAAATTAAGTTTGATTTTGTGGGTTGCTGACATATAACTTTAGTTGAGTTCACGACTTCAACAGCTCTATTAGAAAGTAAGAGCATTGGTTGTTGTGAATATTGTGTATTGTGGTAATTTGGACCAACCGCTATTGAGGCCCACTTTGGGCTAGATGCTTGGGGAGAACCTTACATCCCGGTTGGGATATTGGGCACACTCATGACCACAGGATGAGAGGCCACTGGCTGAGCATAGCGACTCCCTGACACATTCAGGGGACGCTGAATGCCAGGAGAGGTGGGGAAAAGAGGAGGTCACAGCTAAACTGGGGAAATCATCGGGTGCTTTGGACTAAACATTAGGGGGGTGTAGGCCTGAAGCCAGCCCGTACCTGCTTCTCACACTTGGTAGTCACCTAGGCTTTCTGGAACTCCTGAGGCCTTATCAGTAGAAGTTTGGTGACAAGTGATTTTCAGAATTACTGTATTGTTAATTAATACATTTTATAGTTTCCCAGTCCCAGGAGAGGTAAGAATTAGATCAGACCTAAGGACTTTAGGACCTGGTCATGAAAATGAAGGTGCAGGACATTTCAGGGGCTAGAAGTCACCTGATCACAAATGTGTGGAAGAGCGCAAAGTTCCTGTTTAGGGATGCAGAGTGGTTTGCCCTAAATACAGTAAGTAAAATATCAGAAGACACAAATTTGGAACTGTAAGTCATCAGTATTTCATGGTGGAGGAGGGGACAATGTAATCATATTTGGGCTCATAGTGAAAGGCAAGGATTTCGAGCTATCCTTTTTAAACTGGTTCTCTTGAGTGTTTGCAGTTTCTTATTCTGGCCTTTGGTCAGTATCATTGTCCAAATTCTAGCAAAAATAGACACAGTGAAGAATTATTTGTTGTTCCTATATTTTGAACACTAAAGGGAATGTAGCTACATCTCTGGTTACTTTAAGAAGGTTCTCTACCCTAGAGACCTGCAGTCTGTACATAAGGCATCACCAGTCCTATTGTTCAGCCTCATAAGAACAGGTGCTAATCAAGTGCATGGGTCTACGTCAGGGGTGTCCAATCTTTTGGCTTCCCTGGGACACATTGGGAGATGGAGAATTCTCTTGGGACACACATAAAATACACTAACACTAATGATAGCTGGCAAGCTTAAAAAAATTGCAAAAAATATCACAATGTTTTAAGAAATTTTACAAATTTGTGTTGGCCTGTAATTAAAGCTGTGGTCCCTGGGCCATGGGTTGGACAAGCTTGGTTTACATCACGAATTTTTCGAGCATATACAGTTAGAGAAATGAATCGACTATATAATATTTAGTCTCATACCAAAGTGACAAACACTTGCAAATTTCCTTAGAGTCTCAGGGACATGGAGTGTGACACTTAAGTATTCTCAAACATACACAGTTCTAATTTAAGCAAATTAGCAGCAGCACTTTTAGGGAGATAATAGCTTTTGTGCAGAAATGAAGCTAAGAAGTTTGTTTTGGTTTTGATATGTTCTCATAAAATTTTTATTAGCTGACTTCTTATTTCAAAGTCTATAAGATACCATTAAAGGGATTGTTTTGATTAAAATACTACACAGTTGTTTTTATTTATAGTTTTAATCAGGTTTTCTAATGATTCCTGTTTGGCATTAAATTCAGTATAACACTGAGTATTGAATATTGCCATATTGAAGCTACAGCATGGCTTTTCTTGCTGTTTGCTCTCACAGAGATATTTCTCAGAACAATTGGAATTATGTATAAATAATCATACTGTAAATATTTAAGTATCACTTTTCCTTTTCAAATCAAGGATCTTATCAGTGGATATGAGATTAACTTCATAACAGCAGTGCTTGAATAAACATCTTCAGTAAAGAAAATATTATTTCTATTATACTTAAGAGAAGATAAATAAAGAGTAGTGTGGGTTCTCATGAGTAATTTGTTGTATCATTGTGGAATAACAAACCAGCTTCACGTGCTTGCTTGATAGTGAAGACAGGTTATTACAGAACAATGCCTAGGTTTCATATTAACCCATTAACCACTATTATTTATAATTAAATAATAGACTAGTTGTAGGAGGTTTTGGAAAAAGGGCCACACAGTTTAGGTATATTACAAGTGTTTTTATCTGGTACTCATTAGACTTCTTCAAGTCCTAATTAACAGGATCAATGTTCCCTATTCTGTGCTTTCACCAACCTAGTGACCCCAGCTATCTGCAATACTTGCTTGTTTGTCACACAAGACAAGGTAATCAGAATATTCATCTAGATGTTGCAGTTAATGAGTATTTAAACCATGTTGAAGTTATTATCCTTGTAGACATAAATAGAAATACTATATTAAAGTAGCTTCTGGATCACAGCACTCCCTTTGCTGCCTCCCATACTTGGTACCGGTAGTTTTCCCTTCTTGAGTATGTAATATGATGGGGGATGATTTCTGATATTGAGTATTGATTGATATGTTATGTGAATATGATTGAAACAGTCATGATATGAACTGGGTTTCAAATGTGCCACAAAACAGAAAAAGATTGACAAAGTGAATTATGGAAAGAAAAAGAGATATATATTATTATTATTTTTTAAAAGATTTATTTCATTGTTTTTGACAGAGACAGATACACAGAAAAGCAGAGAGAAGGGGGAGGGCCCAGAGCAGTCTCCAGAGTTATACATCGTTATTTTTCAACATGGTTTTGTTCCACACAGGTGGGCGGGGGCGGCACAGGGCAGGGCCTCCTGCATGGGAGGTACACCCCCTCAAGCCAGGGACTGAACCGCAGCGGGGCAAGAACTGAACTGGGAGCTTCCCATATGGGAAGCGTACCCAGTTCAGTGTATGGGTCCGCATGGGCTGGGGCTGGGACTCAATCCTCGGTCCCTGGGGACACAAAGCGAGCGCTCAACCCACTGAGCCATTCTGGTTTCCCCTAGATATATATTATTAATATGAATAATGTTTAGAAGAATTAGTGGTCCAGGAAGCAGGTTTGTTTGTTGAGTCTGACGTGCTATAGAGGGAGCTAAAAGACAGTAATTAACCTTGGTCAATACATCTGAAGGTACTGTTCAAGTAGAGATATGAGAGGGAATAGCCTTGAACCCTAGTGATTTTTACTGGTGAGAAACTCATGAAGATGCCTTAAATACTGCATGAGTGATTCATTCATTCATTCATTCATTCATATACTCAGTTATAACTTTTTAATTGAGTGCCTTTCATGTTCTTGCTCTTGGAACTAGATGCACTGAATGTAACCGATAGTACCCCACTGTGAAACTTACATCCTACTGAGGATAAATAGATGACAAATAAATGCATAGGTTCCTTTCTTTCTCCATGGTATAATAAGCACAATGGGAAAAAATGAAGCAGGGTAGATGGGATAGGATGTGACAGGGAGAGAGAGGTTTTGATATTTTAAAGCTGGTAAGGGAGGGGAGATCAAGAATCTTTCTTCAAAATGGGCACCATTGGAGCATGTAAATATTGATAGGTATGATCTCAAAGAGGGGAAAATAAAGGATTCAGGGGATAGAGGGAAACATCATGTGAAGAGTTCTTAATTAAGCATGGAATATGGGTTCTAGTACAAAAATGGAGGCTTGGATTTAGATAGGAACATGAATTAAAATGAAGATTAGTGGAGAGGTACAGTTATGATAATGCCATGATTTGGCCATGGGAGTAGGTGCTGAGGTTTAGGTCAAGGACGAGTTTTCTGGGGCAGAAAAGTTCAAAGAATGGGGGACCAGGTTATTATTGAATAGTTATCTAGTGGATACTGAAATCACCAATACTAAGACAGGAGGTGGTACATTTTTTCAAGAAATAAGGGACACAATCCAGGGGGTCTGTGGGTCATGTAACAATATTTAAATGAATAAATTTAAACCCTTTACCACTTAGGAGATAGAGGCTCCTGTCTGATCCCTCTTGCCTGATGAAAAGGCTGGGGAACAGTCTCAGTTTGCATTGGTCCCTGAAGACCATCCTTTGTAATTACTGGGATGTTGGAAAAAACTAGAGTGTATACAAAATTGATTGTTGAATAGGAACAGATGAATCAATCAAGTAGAGAAAGGAGTACAGTTGAGTCACCAAATGAGGCAGCTCTGTGACAATATGAGGCATAGAGCCAGAGGATCTGAGGACCAGGGAGGAAAGCAGAGGAACTCATGGGAATCAGGTAATTGGAAGGCTTCTTAGAGATGGAAAGGGCAGAGCAGGGATGCAGGAGGTGCTTGTTATATTTTGATTTTTGAGAATTCCCCAAAGTGAGTGTGACAGCTTGTCCAGCTGTACTTAAAGGGTCAAGATCAGCATAGACAACATCCAAGTGCCAAAGAATATTGTTTCTTCTATATAATGACTTTTTTTTTTTATTACAATTCTGAGCACCCCGGCCAATCCAGAAACCCATCTCGGCATTCTGACCTTGATTATAAAAGCCTTGTGTATTATCATTCCATCAGCCTATTTTATCTGGGCATATTGGTCCATGGAAGCTGAATAATATTTTTCTTGGATTAAAAATGTTAAATCGGTTTTACTGAAAGGACCAAGGCTTCACGTTCAAGATTGCCCCACTGTAGCGTTCTGGAAGCAGCAAGGCAGCATCTGTTTCCTGCTTGAGGGTGGATCAACTTTAATTAATGTAAACAGGGAAGTGGGGGTATGGACCTGTCCTGTTTACCCACTGGTGCTCTTGGGACCCTAGTGGCTGCTGTCATTTGCACTGACATTTAACATTCTCTGCTTTTTCCATCATATGGTCTGTTTCTCTCATCGAGTCTATGTTCACAGCTTGTGTAAGATTTTCTCCTGTTTATAAAACTGCTGAAAATGCAAAACCTTGTCTCCTATCTTCTCTTTTTACTTCCTGTTGCTGTTCTTTAAAATAATTTCTGTATATAGTAAATTCAAAAAACACCAGAACAGGTTGAACCTTTATAGATGCTACATTATAAATTTAAGCTTGCCATCTCCTCCTTTTCACAAATGACAAAGATAAGGGTCTCTGCTTTCATTTCTTTCCTGTCAAAAGGACTAAATTCAGTTGCTTGACTTACTTTTTATCATCCAAACACTAATTTTACAAAGCAAAGAAACTCTTCCAAATGGTCTTTAAAGGATAATATATCTTATTCCCAGAGCCCCAAATCAGAGAGAATATATTAGGGTCTTTTTCTAGAAATGAGTTTTTATTTTATTTTTTTACATTCCCATTTATCATTTAGATCTCCTTTCTTTGTGCAGAAATAAGTTGTGAGAGTCTGTATTCATCTATATTTTCTATTCAAATAAAACAGGTGTATATCTTCAATATTCTCCCATACTGTATAAATTATAAATAAGTTCTGAGAGCTTTGACTCTTGATCTTGACATTGTTGTTATCCATTTATTTTACTTAATTTTTGCTGCTTGATTGTGAGCTAGATGAGTTGATTGGAAATGAGAACACTGAAGGTTTTATGTGTGGGGGTAGTAAACTAATTCTGAGTTGGCGAAATTCCAAAGCTCTTGGTATGGCCCTAAAGTTGAAGTCATTCATTTCCTTAACACCCTAGTGAATTTTCCCATGAGTGTTCCAAAACCTTTTCACTCATATCCAGCTTTCATCCTCCCATTATCCCTTAGGTAACCTTGCCTCCTCCTTACCAGGGGAGATTTTGAAACCATCATTGAAACCATTTGACCGCTTCAATTTCTTCCTACATTGAACTCCTTTTATTAATATCTTTCAAGGTAAACCACAGTGTTATAATATGGTCATGGTTTTGAAACATTTCTAATTGACTGTTGTCCCAATCTGTTGTCAGGGTTCTTCAACTGCAGATGGTGCTTTTGGGGATCAATAAGAAGAACCTCTATAAAGAACAAAACAAAACTTGTTTGGTTTTGGCTCTATATTTGTATTCAACCAATGCTTTCTGTAAGGTATTTTAACACACTTTTTTTTTTTACATTTCTGAGCTTTTAGTTTTGATTCCCTTTTTAAGGTAGATTTTAAAAACATTGTGAGTGTTGTATTTGCTGATTTCTAGTATGCTTGAGAATGTGTGTTATGTTGCAAAGAAGTATCCTGATGCCAAGATTTAAAATCAGTTTTAAGAGTTCATTTGTTATGTAGGAGTGCTATCCATAAACTATCCGGCCAAATAATCATTCTCATTATATTGACAATGGTTGTTTGTTTTTTTTTCTTTTTCTGGACAGTCTTTGTATGCAGCAGGTAGAACATTGAAGATGTATAATTGGAAAGATGATGGGGTGAAATCTTAACAGAGTTAGCTTGAAATTTAAATCACAATTATCCCAGGAGTATAATGCAGAGTGAGTTGTTCATAAACGTAACAAATACATATTACATACTCAAAAGCTGTATTTTAGGCAGTGAGGATGCAGTATTAAAATAAAAAAGGGGGGGTGTACAAAATACTTACTCTCAATGAACTCATTCTCCTGGACAATGTAGTTTACATTAATAAAATATAGGCTTTTAAGTGCAAAGGAGAAAGAAATAGAGGAAAGGAGATACAAGTGTTGGTCTAGAGACTAAAATTTTAGGTTAGCTAGAGAAGTGCTCACTGAGGAGGTGATTCTTAAGACCTGTTATATGAATAAGGCAAGTAACTTGTTTGTTAAAGTGAAGGCTAGTGAAGGAGCAACACTTGCTGTGAACACATGAATAGACCGCTGCTTTCTTTACTCTGTTGTTTGCTGAGTTAGAGGTGGAAACTAAAGCAGGGTGACTTATTTCCTAGGATGTCTTGAGCCAGTGGGGCAAGCCATGTGTTTTAGGTTTCAGTGCTTCTTGCCCATAGACGGGTGTGTGCCGGCCTTAGGGAAGGATGGCCAGCAAATTAATGTTAAAGTTGGAAATCACTCTAGAAATAATATGATTCTATCCTCTCACTGTATAATAAGGAAATGGAATGTCTCCCAAAATGCTTGTTAAGCTGAACTGACTAAAATAATACTTGTGAAGACCCATACTAAACCCACATATCTTTTTCCTGATAGAGTGTTAATTCCTAATACCTCACTTCCACCCACTACCAGCATTGCAGGGTGGTTATGAGAGAACTATTTTAAACTCAGCTCATAAGATATGGCTAGGAAATTTATAAAGTAAACCTCAAACAACTATTTTTCTTCTCTAACATTCCTATTCATTAAAAGTGATGAGTGTGTGTCCATAATGCTGGTGCCCTCTCCCACCCCCCCTCCCTCTCTCCCTCCCCCCTCAATGGTTTGGTGTTTGCCTGGAGAAGAGGGAGGAGGGGGGAGGCGGGAGGGAGAGTTGTGTGGGGAGGGGGGAGTGGGCACCAGATATATGGTGTTGGAGGGGGACCTGATTCTGGGAGCTGGTCACATGATGCAATGCATGGGTGATGTGATGTGGAGTTGTCCATTGGGAAACTGTCTGAGTGTTACCAACCAATGTCACCCCATTAAATTTAACAATAAAATATAATAATATTTAAAAAATCAAAAAATCAAAAAATCAATCAATCAATCAATTTCAGTAACAGAAAAAAAAAAGTGATGAACTTTGGCATGGTGTGGATTTCTAAAGACTTTAACACAATCTCATAATTTCTGTAACAGAAGCTCTGGGTCTCCCATTTCTTTCCACAAGACTTTAAGTTTTTATTTTTTATTTTCTTTCTTGAAGGGGGCAGAGCAGCTGGTTCTCTGAGGTATTGATTTGGATGTGGCTGCAGTGATTGTTTAATTCCTTGTGCATCCTTCAGCTCTAGCCTGCTTCGCTCCTCGCCATCTGTGGGTGAATGTAGGCATGATTCAGCAAGGGCCAGTTTCAAGCAGAATGCACCCTGGAAGTGCTCCTATTTAACACAAAACACCCTTTACACTTCACAAGTATGAATGAATTTTTAGTCCTTTGTACACCTCATTTCATGGTTCCACAGACACTGGCTTTGGGATTCATAACATTTT
>PVKE010031727.1:0-18879 GCA_004027555.1 Craseonycteris thonglongyai
GAGGGAGGAGGGGGGAGGGAGAGTTGTGTGGGGAGGGGGGAGTGGGCACCAGATATATGTGTGTTGGAGGGGGACCTGATTCTGGGAGCTGGGCACATAATGCGATGCATGGGTGATGTGATGTGGAGTTGTACATTGGGAAACTGCCTGATTGTTACCAACCAATGTCACCCCATTAAATTTAACAATAAAATATAATAATATTAAAAAAAAAACAAAAATAAAAAACACAAAACTAATTGTATAGCTGTAAAAAAATATTTTATTTATATCCTTACTCTACAAGCTTTTTTCTATTGTTAAAACTTTTTATTTTTTAACTTTTTAAATTTTTATGTTAAAAACTAAGACAGACACACACAGTGGCCTAGGACTACACAGGGTCAGGATCATCAATACCACTGTCGACGGTCACAGTTAACAGTCCCCGGGGCGCGCTGGGAACCAGCTCCGAGCACCAGCGTGTGAGACGCACACCTGGCTCGCGGCTCTCGGGCACACGGGTTAGTGTGATCTGAACTTAAAGCAGAGGTGGGACATCATGGCATCTCTCTGGGTTGGGCACCGAGGAACAGTGCAAGGTTATCCAGGCTTTGGCCCATCAGTGGACACTGAAGCGATTCATAAGGCAATCAGAGGACTTGGAACTGATGAGGAAACACTCATCAGCATTCTGACTGAGAGATCAAATGCACAGCGGCAGTTGATTGTTAAAGAATATCAAGCAGCATATGGAAAGAAAATGAAAGATGACTTGAAGGGCGATCTTTCTGGCCACTCTGAGCATCTCATGGTGGCCCTGGTGACTCCTCCAGCGGTGTTTGATGCAAAGCAGCTAAAGAAATCCATGAAGGGCACTGGAACAAATGAACATGCATTGATTGAAATCTTAACCACCAGAACAAGCAGGCAGATGAAGGAGATCTCTCAAGCCTACTACAGAGCATATAACAAGAGTCTTGGAGATGACATTAGTTCTGAAACATCTGGTGACTTCCGGAAAGCTCTGTTGACTTTGGCTGATGGCAGAAGAGATGAAAGCCTGAACATGAATAAGCACTTGGCCAAAAAGGATGCCCAGATTCTCTATAATGTTGGTGAGAACAGATGGGGCACGGACAAAGATAAATTCACTGAGATCCTGTGTTTAAGGAGATTTCCTCAACTAAAGCTAACATTTGATGAATACAGAAATATTAGTCAGAAGGACATTGAGGACAGCATAAAAGGAGAATTATCTGGGCATTTTGAAGACTTACTGCTGGCCATAGTTCATTGTGCAAGGAACATGCCTGACTTTTTAGCTGAAAGATTGCATCAAGCTTTGAAGGGTGCTGGAACTGATGAGTTTACTCTAAACCGAATAATGGTTTCCAGATCAGAAATTGACCTTTTGGACATTCGAGCAGAGTTTAAGAAGCAATCTGGCTACTTTCTACATTCAGCAATTAAATCTGACACTTCTGGAAACTATGAAATCACACTCCTAAAGATCAGTGGAGGAGACAACTGAGTCAAGAACCTCATCTCCAAAGGTTGCCTGCTCCCAGGATGGACTTTTCCAACAGCTCTGCTTACTTCCTTCTCACCAAATTTAAAAGAACAAGCAGGTGTAAACAGCAACCTGTTTTTCTAATTGAAATTTCCATTGTTCCATAACAACAACAGCAAAGTGATTATTTTAGAGCATCTCACTATAATGTAGTAGTTTATAAACGAAAATATAAAATGGTATAAGGGATCTGCTAATACTATTCTAATGATATTTCTGCTTAGGAAGTGAAAATCTGTGTACAGTTTTAAAACATTAAATGCAAAACCCAGGTAATAAAACTTGTTGCCTTTGTTAAAAAAAAAAAATATATATATATATATATATATATATATATATCACTGTCTTTCCCCTCCACATCCTACCCATTGAAGGTCTTCAGGGGCAATAACATACATGGAGCTCTCATCTCCTATGATGACAATGTCTCTTCTGGAAGACCTCCAGAACGGCCTGCTTGAGGTTCTTCTTGAGGAGGTGTCACTCTTTTCAGAAATACATTCATGGTGGCTTACTTGACTTGTTTCCTTTTTTTTTCATCACAGATTTACTTGTAAGCAGATAATGCACCATGAACATTTAATGGAAACCTTTCAGTGTTGAGGTCCACATTTCAGATTTTTTAAGGAGCTTCTGGGGGTGTGAAAACCTTTCACTGTGAATTTTATTGAGGATTCTTCTCTTGTAGTTTCCTTTTCTCTTGCCTCTTCTCTAGCTATGTTCATATTCCAGTTCCAACAATTCTCATTAGTCAGTTCCTCAGAAATCACCTTTAGGAGCTAGCTCCTCAATATCATCCTCATTCACACCCAGATTAAAGTTATTTGCCACCTCAACCAGACTTGTTGATTTTTGTAGCCTTCTCATCCTTGGCAAATCCTTCCAAGTCAAGGTCAAAACTCTGAAGTGTCTTCTAAACATTCACACACTCCCTGGTGACATCATCCCAAGCCCAAGCAAGGTTCCATTTGGAACCTTGCTTGGGCTTAGTCACAGATGTTGTAATCCATACAGAATTGCATCAGTGTCTCCTCAGGGTCTACCTCAGTTGCAACAACAAGGCAAAGGTCCTCCTCAGGTAGTAGGCCTTAAAAGCTGCTATAACTCCATGATCCATTTGTTGGATCAAAGAGGTGGTATTTAGAGAGAGAAAAAACACTGATATTGGGATGAAGATCACCAAGAAAAGGAGGCTGTCTGGGAGTATTATCAAGAATAAGCAAAATCATAAAATGTATCTTATTAACCAAACAGTACTTTCCCATTTCACTGGCAGAGCAACTCAAGAGGGCATTTTGGAAGAGGAACTGGGTCATCCATGACTTCTTATTGCTCCTGTAGTATACCGGCAGTGTGTGCTTACTGATATGCTTGATAACTGTAGGGTTCTCACTGTGCCAGATTACGAGTTTCAATTTGCAGCCTGCAACAATGTCCCTAAGGGAGACTTATTCTGTCCTTAAAGCCCTTAAAACCTGAAATTAACTTGGCTTCATTACAGATGAAAGTCTTTTCAGGCATCCATTTTCAGAATAGAGAGGTACCTCCCAGGTTGAATATTTGCTCTGACAAGTAATTTTCTCCCACAATCAGCTTATCCAGAGTTTCCAAATATTCTTCGTCTGCCTTCATATCACTACTTGCAGACTCACCACTTGTCTTCACATTATATAGTGAATAACAACTCTTCAATTGTTTAAAACACTCAGAATTAGTAATAGTCAGGTCCGGCCTTTTCATTCAATGTCGTAATCAAACTTTTTGCTTTGGCCATGACTGTCATGGTACTGAGAGAGAGATGTTTCTGTGTCTGGCCTTCAATACAGGTGATATAAGCCCTTCTTGAATTTATGTTAGTTTCACTGCCATCAATAAAGCAAATCTTTAACAGCTTTTGTCACTTTATTCTTGTTCTTTAAGATCACAGTAGGGGAAGCCGGGATGGCTCAGTGGGTTAAGCACTCACTTTGCAGCGCCGGGGACCGGGGATCGAATCCCGGCCCCAGCCCGTGCGGAACCATATGCTGAACTGGGAGCTCCCCCAGTTCAGTTCTCTCTCTGTCTCTGTCTCTGTATCTCTCTCTCTCTCTCTGTCAAAAATAAAAATAAATAAATAAATATATATTAAAAAAAGATCACAGTCATGGTAGAATGGGACACGCCTGACTGGCCATCAATGATTTTCCACCTTAGTAGTCCTTAATCGTTCTTAATTTTGTTTCCAGGTCAGTCATTCAATGTGGACTTTTACTGAAGACATTAGTGTTGGATTCTGTACATTTGGGGCCATGATAAACAAAATAACATGAGATTAAACCAAGCCAAGAGTAAATGATGCAATCAAGAGATGGCAGTAAAAACAATAATACAGCATACTGTTTTATAAACTTTTTTTATAAGTAGAAAGAGCACACTGTAAAATAATGATAAAAAGTATAGTATATTAAATACGTAAGTCAGTAACATAGTTGTTCATTATCATTAAGTAGTATATACCATATATAATTGTATGTGCTATACTTTTATATACCTGGAAACATGGTAGGTTTATTTACACAAGCATCACCACAAACATGTGAGTAATAGGTTGTGCTATGCTGTTAAGACAGCTACAAATCCATAGGAATTTTTCAGCTCCATTATAATCTTATGGGACCATCACTGACAAAAACTTTGTTGTTATGTGGCACATGACTGTATTATAATGATGTTTCAGGAGGCAGTAGAAATGTGACCAGCTTCCCCACTATGATCCCCTAAAAATACATAGCATCTCTTCTCAAATATAAAGCATTAACCAAAGTAGCAATTTACACTGTATACAATTCTTCTGAATATATTTTTCTACCTTACATAAAAATAAACAAATACTTCTCTTTATTTCTAACGTGGTCCTGCTGGTTGCTGAGGATTAAGTCAAAGAAGAGGCCAAAATTATGTCAAGACAAAAAGGAGCTATATTCCCCACGAGGCCACATAAGTGTGTACATCCCTATATCCTTTTCAAATCTGAAGATAACAAAAATTGTCTATGCTTTGAAAACTATTCAGTTTCATACATTTTTATGTTTTTGTTACTGTCAGTAAATGAGTTTAAATTTTTAATTAAAAATATTACTTTATTTCAATATGCACAGTAATAAGGAACTAGTTACTTATTAAAACAGAAAATAGTTCTAGGGGAAGCCAGGATGGCTCAGTGGGTTAAGTGCTCACTTTGCAGCCCCGGGGACCAAGGATTGAATCCCGGCCCCAGCCTGTGCGGACCCATATGCTGAACTGGGGAGTGCCCCCAGCTCAGTTCTCTCACTGTCTCTGTATCTGTATCTCTCTCTCTCTCTCTCTCTCTCTCTCTCTGTCAAAAACAATAAAATTTAAAAAAAATTAAAAAAAGAAAATGGTTCTAGTAAATCTCTCACTAAGATAGCGTATAGGTATGGCCCTGGTTGCTGTGTTTCCAGGGAAATCTGATAGGCCATTTTATTTAAATATTGTGAGTATTACACTGTTAGTTCAAAAACCAAAAGCCATTTCCCTTATTTAATGGAACTCCAATTTTTTTTCAGTTATTAGAGGGCCTTGTGTTTTAGCTCGTGGAATGACTATTGATTAGAATAAGCCAAATCATAATAATTCTATTTTCTTTGCCAGTCAGTGGTTTAGGAATGGGCATGTGATACAATGGAAGTCAATGATACATTAAAGAGAAATTTGTTGTGGTAATTCTGGGGAGCTCTTCTTCCTCTTAAAAAGGACCACAAGAAGGGGACTTTCCTGTGAGTCTCTAGATACTGTCAACTACATAAAATCTCTAGAACTCCAACAGCCATTTGTGACCATGAGGAGAACCAGCCTAAAACAACATGGGGGTGGTAGGAAGAAAAACAAAGACACAGGGCTCCTTGATGATGTTCTTGAAGCACTAAATTAACCAACACTTACATCCAGATTTATTGTGTTAAATAATAAAATTTTCCATATACATTAAGTCATTTTGTTTTGGGGTATCTGTTACTTATAAACAAGGGCATCATAATATAAGTAGTATATAAATCTCCTGACTTAATTTTAAGAAACAACTAGGTCTGAAAAGTTTACACTCTCGTCTACTACATATTTAAAAAGAAAAAAATTCTAGCTAGAGAAACCTAAAATTGGCATAAAAAATCCTCCCAGAATCCAGACCTAAGTGGGCAGTCACAGAAATTATTCCAAACTTAATCACCAATAGTAGGTGGTCTACTAGAATGAGAAGCACTTATATAGAGTCAACCCAAATGTGGGAGAAAAAAACAAAGTTTTTTGTTCTCTACTAAGGAAACTTAAGTTGGTAATATTTAAGGAATAGAGGCACCAAATTGTATCTTAGGAGTCTATCTGATTTTCTTAAAGGAATCTGCTATTGTATTTGACTACAGTCATAACTAAATACTTAGATATAAAAAATTTTTAGTTAACCATCTACTTTGTTGTAAGACCAAGAATAACCAGTTATTGTGAATAACCCACTTAATGGTGAAATATACAAATAAACATATGAATTAACATCATAGCTACTCTTTTTAAATAGTTTTTAATTATTCACAGGTGTTTACTAAGCATCTACTATTATATGCCAGGCACTGAGAATACAGAGATGAATAAAATATGAGTCCTGTGCTCAAAGTATTTAGTCTAGAAGGACGATAAGCAAAAAATAAACAAATAAAAGTCACAGTGGAAGTAGTCATTCACATACCTGGCATCACAGAACTGTCTATAAGCAATATTAATTAATCCTCACAATCATTCTATAAGGTTAAGTGTTATCACTCTCATTATGAAGAAGAAACATTTAAAGGAATAAGTAACTTACCCAAAGTCACATAACTACTAAGTATCAAAACCAGGATTCTAATTGTAGTCTACCTGATGGTTTGTACCAAACTAATCCTAGAATACAGGAAGGCTGTGCAATGGAGAAGGCTACCAGAAAGAATTAATATCTGAGTTAAGCCTTAAAAGAGAAATAGGAAGTAGTCAAGAAAGACAAAGGAAATTCCAGGTATTTCCTGGCTTACCTACATTAAAAAAAAACAAAAACCCACCAGTGCCACTGCTGACTCATAGGGTCAAGTGATTCACAAAGTATAGTATGGGCATCGCTGGTGATACTTGAGACAACTTTTTTAACATCTTATTTTAAAATTATTTTAAACTTACAAAAAAAATTGCAAGAATTGTAGAAATAACCCCTATATACTCTTCACCTACATTTACTTAATATCAACGTTATACACAATTTCACTTATGTGTCTCATTATATAGATATAGATATAGACAGACAGATATATGACTTTATTATTACTCATAGTTATTGCTGAACCATTTGAGTACATTGCAGACATCAACATCCTTTATCCCTAAATATCTGAGTGTGTCATTTCCTAAAAGCAAGACCACTATCTTCCATAACCACAGTGCATTTATGAATTCACAATATTTAACACTGCTACAATACTATTACCTAATCTACAGTCCTTATTCAGTTTTGCCAGCCGTTCATTATGTCCTTTATAATACCCTCTTTCCCTCCCAGGATACAATCCAGGACCATGCATTACCTTTAGTTGTTAGATTTCTTTGGTGTCTCTTAATCTAGAAGTTTCTCAGTCTTTATATCTCACAACAGTGAGTCTTCTAAAGAGAACAGGCCTGGTGTTTCATTGAATTAGGTTTGTCTGATGTTCCACTGACAATAAGATTCATGATCTTTGTAAGAATACTACACATGTGATTTTCTTTTCTCACCACATCATATCAGAAAGCACATGTCAACTTGTACTTGAGACAATTTTAAGTGACAAACATATTTTATTTTAATAGTTTTATATTTAAATAAATGTATAAAACTCATGATTTTCACATATATTATTAAGATGAGGCTAATTTTTAAGTTAACATAAAGAAAAATTTAAATAAATAAGATAGAAAGTATTAACACTGGGATTCACTACTATACATGTGACATTTTTCATTTCATATATGCTATTAAAATTTGGTATATATAAAGTGAGAAATTTTTATAAAGGTAACACTTTCACAAGAAAAACACTTGGAAGTGATGAAGATATAAAGTAAATTTTTACAAGAAATTTTTTAAGTCTACTCTAGATCTTTCATTCACTTTGCTAAATAATTTAAAAAGTCAAGTTGCAATTTTAATGAAGTTCTACAGAGGGAGCTAGTACCACAAAGAATAAATTTATAACAAAACTTCAAGAAAAGACCTAGTCTGTTGGAAATACTAGATTTCTATTCATCAACATGAGTTCAGATTATACTCTAAGATTTTACTTGAGCCATCAGCCAACACCCCAAAACACAGTATTACCTACAAACTATGGCATGTTTCTAGTAAACCATATTAAAATTTATAAAATGTAATAACCATCATAAATACCTTTAAATACTTTGTGAAGTAGGTATATTTGTTTTAAATAATATAAGTCCTCCAAAGAAGTAAAAAATATTATTTTTCCTAAGTCACTGAACTTAAGCAAAGTAGAAAGCAATATAAAAGACCTGAAATCAAATCACAGCCTATCCTCTTCTACTATAAGACAAGTTATAGAGTCTTTCCCAAGCCTCAGTTTCCTATACAATGGGAATAATTACATCTACCTCTAAAGGTCACTGTGAAAATTAAATTAGAGCATAAAAGCAATTAACATAATGTTCTCTTTTCTTGTTCTTCAATATATAAGTGTTATTTAATTGTTCAATACTTTCCCAAAAGAAATCAATAATTATACTCAGTAGAGAAAATGCTTTCAAGGCTTATATTAGCTGCTAATATGTACTAAATATTTCCCCAAACTCCCATATTCAGATTATTCCCAAAAAGTCTGACTCAGTCTTTAAGTGGATATAGACAGTGGACAGTGTTGACATACCCTTACATTGCTTTTCAGATAGATATCTATCATAGTTTAATTCTCAAAATACTCCTGTTTGTTTTAGACTAAGGAGAAAAAGAATTCAATGTACCAACAGTTTCTGCTCTCTCCATTCTATGTTGACCCCACTGCATATTCACCCACAGACATTACACAGTGAAATACTGTCAAGTAAATTGTTTATAGCAAAGAATCAATGAACTATACTTGGACTGAAAAGCGCTGGATAAAGTTTCAGAAGACACCTTACCTTTCACTTCCAAAATACTTGAAGAGATAAGGTGTCTTCTGAAATAATTTTAAGCTAGAAACTCAGAAACTATACCTGTAGAGATTACTGAATAGACTAAGATAACTAGCTAATTAAAGAAATAATTTGCTTATTGGGTAATAAAATAGCAAAGCACTAATCTAAATTCACAATATTTGACAGACATCTTCTCTAAGAGTAGAAGCCAGTTCAAGAGGGTTTTTAAAACATCATTGTACTCACAAAAACCTACATCACAACTAACCTTCATATAATTCTTCATAGTTCAAAATTTTTTCATATATAAAATTTCATCTAGTGCTCGCTTGGCAGCCCCAGGGACCAAATATCCAATACCGGCCCCAGCCCGTGCAGACCCCATGCTGAAATGGGGTGTGCTTCCCATGCAGGAGGCACCTAGTTATTAGGTTCTCACTCCCCACCCGCCGGGTTCAGCCCCGGCTTGCAGGGGGCATGCCTCCCATGTGGGAGGCCCCCAGCCCAGTTACTGTTCTGTGTGGTCCCGTCCACCTGCATGGACCGAAACCATGTTGAAAATTGATGGCATACAACTAAGGAGGCTGCCCTGGAGCCTTCCCCTTCCCTTTGTCTCTCTCTGTCAAAAACAATAAAATAAATCTAAAAAAATAAATTTCACCTAATCCTCAATAAACATAAGAAAAATAAAATTATCACCATTTTACAAATAAGGACATTAAATTCAGAAAATTAAGTGATTAATCCAAGTTATATAGTTTGATACTGTGTCAACTAGAACTACATTTTCAAGACTTTCCTTTCCTATTATGGTTTCAGGTTAGGCTTAACCACAAGAGAAATCTGTATACAATTTGGGGGGTACACAGGAAGCAGCTGACATTTCACTCCAAAGGTAGTTATTAGTTAGAGGCAGTTAAAGACAGGTAGAAAGGTATGAGCAGAATTCTTATTTGTCCTTATTTATCCCCACCTTACCTTCAGCTCACTTCCCAACCAGGCTTCAAGACTATCACCAAATGGTTTACTGAAAACCCATAGAGGTGGTAGTTATAAAGAGCCAACAACACACCAATCTCCTTCCCAGTTCACTCTAGCAGTTGGACATGGATAGCTGCTTCTTAATTATCAATAAAAATTCCAACTCATTAACTTAAACCAGGAGTGGTTAGTGACTTTTCTCTGATCCTTTTTGAACCTATACTTCCTAGTATTTCCCACAATTGAATAAAGTTTAGTTCCTACAATAAATTCCTTCTTTTTTTTTTTAAGATTTATTTTATTACTTGAGAGAAGGTGAGAGAGAGAGAGTGAGAGAGAGAGGGGAGAGCAGTCTCCACAATTGTACATCATTAGTTGTAAATGTTTTATTCCACACAGGTGGATGTAGGGCTGCACAGGGCAGGAACCAAACTGGGAGTCTCCCACATGGGAGGCGAGAACCTTCACCACCATCCTGTCAGTTACCAGTTGCACTGCAGTTCAGCATATGGGTTTGTACAATTTAGGGCCGGGATTTGATCCCCAGACCTCATGGTTAAAAGGCAAGCACTCAACCTGCTGAGCTATCCCAGCATCCCCAAATTCCTTATTTCTTAATACTCATTAGTAGAACTGAATCTTAACTGACACACTAAGATTACAGTCTTTAGCAAAACTCACACATAAACTAAATTTCTTCTGATGCTAAGTTTGGGGCCCCATACATTTCTTAAAAAGCAGAAGATGGCAATTTAGGATTAATCCTTCAAGAATTTTAAGGTTTACCATACCACTAACAACATACATTTTTTAGTCATCTATCATAATAGATACATGAATATAAGACCAAGTCTAATCCTAAAATTATCCCTTGTAATGAGTTCTTCTCTTATATGACAAGGTATTAATTTTCTTTTAAATAATAAAATATTAAAGCAAACTTTCAGAAGTTTCATAATCCAGATATAACAGATAAGAAAAAAACTATGAAATCCCAGAATTTTAAAGTGAGAAGATAGTCAAAAGCGCTCCAAAAAAGGTGAACACTGGTCACGGATTATTTGAGAATCATTTATGAAATATGTGTAAAAGCCTAAAATGAACTCAGTCAATGCTAATTTGGGACTCTCACAGAAGTCACCTAATGGTATTAGTAAAAAAAAAAAAAAAATGTGGGGAGCAAAGAAATCTAACACTTAGTACTTCTTCCTGGAGGTACAGTCTCCCAAGCAAAACAGTGAATGTTATTATAAATAGCATTTTAAAGATCAACTTAAAAATATATAGTTAATGGTTACCTTACAAAGATCAGACTATACACAAAAAATCAATTTTAAAAATTTTACTCATGTAAAACACATTTATAGCTTAGCTTGACATATCCAATGAAAGTATCATATCATACATAGAATCAAACAACTTAAATAGAAGACCATTTTCTAGAGAAAAGAGTTCGAGTGGTGACAAAGATCTCAATGATAGATTCTAAATGTTCGAGAATAAGAGAGTAAAAAAGAAAAAGGTATTTAAAAATTATTCCACATAATATGTGGTTGTAAAATGTTGATAAAAACTGAACTAAATTATAAGGAGAAATCTAAATTATTTCATAAACATCTCTAAAGGCTTCTAGAATCAAGTTAGCCAGAAATCTTTGTGTCATACCTTCTCCTTGGAAGAATGGGAACTGTCCTGCATTTGGAAATCAGGAATACCATAATATTTGATTCTCCTCAATTCATTCACTAGTGGCTACAGATCTGAGGTGGTTTTTGAACCATAATACAATATTACAAAATTAATCAGCCATTGAGTTGTTTTTTTTTTATGATTTATTTTATTGTTTTTTACAGAGACAGAGACAAAGAGAAGGGGTAGGGCCCAGAGCAGTCTTCATAGTTGTACATCATCAGTTTTCACATGATTTCATTCCACACAGGTGGGCAGGGGCCTTGCAGGGTGGGAGCTGGGCGGGGGGCCTCCCACATGGGAGGCATGCCCCCCAAGCCAGGGGCCGAACTGGGGGGCGAGAACTAAACCTGGGGCCTCCCACATGGGAAACACACCCCAGTTCAGCACATGGGTCCACACGGGCTGGGGTCATGGCCAAGATTAGATCCTTGGTCCCTGGGGCTGCAAAGCCAGTGCTTAATCCACTGAGCGATCCCAGCTTCCCTCATTTTGAGATAGCTAGCAAGTTCGTTATAATCAATTACTGAGTCTTGCAATATTAATCCATTCTATCTAAAAAAAAAAAAAAAAAATCATTGTACCCTTAGGGAGACGCTCAGTGCAACAGAAAATCACTTAAATGGGTCTCAGGAGACTTGGATTTTGGTTCAGCACTGTCATTAAATAATAGTGAAATATATAGCAAGTCACTTTATCACTGTGAATCTCTTTCAAGTCATTATAAAATACAGATATTAGTTTTAACAGTCATTTCTAGAATCAAAGATCTACAACTTAAAGAGACCATTAAAATGTTCGTGATATTTAAAATACTGTGCCTTATTTATGAACATTGAAAAATATTAACCATTTAACCACCTTGTTGTTGGTCCTAGAAGTTATTTCAATTTTTTTTTTTTTAACTTACCAAGTTCTTTTCCTCTTTTGCATTAAGTAAATACACTTTGCCATGAACAAAATCTATTAGGTTTACAGGCAATCAGTTGTTTATATTATTCTTAAAAAACAATCAATGTTTTCCAAGAACTGTTAAGAACACCAATAATGGGTATAAGAGCACATCAGATGTCTAATTATCCTTAACATATTCTTAAACATGCCACTTAAATGCTTACAAATCTCCCAGCTATTTTGAAATTGGGCACTGTTCTCTAAGAAATTATATCTTTTTTATACTGAACCAAAGATCAAGATCTAACACTGTCCTTTCCAATACTTTTGTTTCATACCCCTTGCATAATTCATTTATTTTTCCCATTTTATCATACCCCTAAATTGACAACATAAATACAATATAATTATTACCAGACAAAATTTTTTAAATTCTGACAAAATAATTTTTGACATTAAAATTTAGTCATTAAAGAGAATTCATTCAAAATCAGAAGGGAAAATATACCTTGTATCTAGAACAGTACATATTGCTTATAAAATTCACTCTTTATCTTGGCAGCTATCTTGAAACATCAAGCAAATAAATGTGAACCTCTTTTAAAGACACTTTCCCCATGTTGTATATAGTGTAGCTAACTGGAAAAAATCCAGATATCAAGTTACTTCTTCTGTCTGTGTTAAGAGGCATGGATACCGGTACTTTTGAATTTATTATATTGCCTTATGAATCTTCCCTTTACTCCAGCCAACTTTTAACTTTCTTATCTGAATCTCTATGATCTGATCTCAATATCCTATTCAAGGTAATATACAATTTAGATATTCATAAAACAAACAGATATTCATGGAAACAAAATGGTTCTATTATCTATAACTGCACATATGTCCAATAAGAAAGCTCAAAATTATAAAATCTCCAATTATGAAAATGTTTAAATGTGAAACAATATTAACTGGAGAGTAAGTCTCGATTTATAAATGAAGTCAGTATCTTTTCTTTAAATAACGTCTACCTCAATGACTGATCAGTGGGTGAAAAAAATATTTACTGAATTAAATAGTGATGTTTTTCTATTTTAAATCACTCCATTTACAAAACTAAAGCTCAGACAGAGTGAGAAAAATCTACAGGAAAACTAATGAAACCAGCTCCTTACTGGACCATTACAAAGCAAAGTATATCCTTATATTTCATAGTTTTGGATTAATCCCATCACAAATTTAAATGTTTGGCTTTCCCTACTTAAACTCATCCCCCAGTATGTAAAATATTAGAAAACAGGAACCAGAGAAAAATCATTCTGCTTAAAAAAATGTGTCACTGTCATTGCTGACTAATCTTTCCTGTTTTGCTGTATGTCAGAGTCTTATCCAGAGAAATAACAAGTATATTTTTGTGAAGCAAGAGTGACAAAGTATACATGAAATATAAATCACACTATAGAAGCTATTTTTAATGAAAATATAGTTAGTATTTACCACATAAAATATTATCAAGATAATAAGAGTTATCATTGTACTCTTATTTTATTTTATTTTATTTTGACAGAGAGAGAGAGAGAGAGAGAGGGATACAGAGACAGAGACAGAGAGAGAACTGAACTGGGGGCACTCCCCAGTTCAGCATATGGTTCTGCACAGGCCGGGGCCGGGATTCGATCCTCGGTCCCCAGAGCTGCAAAGTGAGCGCTTAACCCACTGAGCCACCCCGGCTTCCCCTGTACTCTTATTGATACACATAGAATTAAGATACATTTCCAAAAAGCAGGCTAATTTGATGGTACCAATGCATTTTTACAGTAGCATGATGAATCAAAACTGTCTTTAACAGGTTAGAATTAAAAAGCAATGTTCTATGACAGGGGTCTCCAAACTACGGCTCGCGGGGCAGATGCAGCCTGCGAGGCCCTCTCATCCGGCCCGTGGAGACCTTTTTATCTGAATAAAATAATATTAAATAAATAATTAAAAACAACATCTATGTTTTGATTTTTTTTTAATTTGGACCTCGAGTGTGTAGTCGGCCCCCAAACTGCTGTTTGATAGTTAATGCGGCCCACGGGCTGAAAAGTTTGGAGACCCCTGTTCTATGAGAATAAAGCATACAATTATTAATCAATTAATTAAATTCTGTTTTACATCTACATCTCTTACAATATTTTTAACCTTGGTCTTGTGCGCAATGAGATCTCGGTAAAGACACCATGAAATTATTTATGAGCCCCTTTCATGAAGGACTACTGTTAATTTTTTTTTTAAATTACTACTCTACTCTTACAGTGGCATATTCAACTCAAAGTTTTCTTTAGTGTATCGGTCAAAAACTACAATGCAGAGAGTCAGCAGTCAAAAGAATAAAGATTGGGAAGCAGGGATGGCTCAGTGGGTTAGGCGCTCACTTTGCAGCCCTGAGGACCGAGAATCGAATCCAGGCCCCGGCCCATGAGGACCCATATGCTGAACTGGGGAGTGCCCCCAGTTCAATTCTCACCAGGGCAAGACCCCGGCCCAGTTCCTGCCCTGTGCAGCCCCGCCTACCTATGGAATAAAACTATGTGAAAAAACCAATTATGTGCAACTATGCTCTGACTGTATCTCTCTCTCTCTCTCTCTCTCTCTCTGTCAAAAACAATAAATAATTCTTTATAAAACAAAAAAAAAAGAATAAAGATAATCAACTAATGCCAAATCAATCAAGTAACAATACTAGCTAGTATAAAAACCTTGACATGTACACATGTAAGCACGAGTTATTAAGAAGTAAGATTTCATGTTATATTTAAAAAATAGGGGAAGCCGGGATGGCTCAGTGGGTTAAGCGCTCACTTTGCAGCCCTGGAGACCGAGGATCGAATCCCGGCCCCGCCCCGTGCAGACCCATGTGCTGAACTGGGGAGTGCCCCCAGTTCAGTTCTCTCTCTGTCTCTGTATCTCTCTCTTTCTCTCTGTCAAAAACAATAAAAATAAATAAATAAAATGTTAAAATAAATAAATAAATAAATAAATAAAATTGTGCTCTTTCAACTTTTAGAAAGTCATTATGCTTGCTCACTTAGTTCACCAATTATGATTATAAAGTTAAAAACATTCATCTTGTGATAGAGAAGGATATTAATATTTCAAATTTAGTGAATTTCAAACTTTCATTAAGTTCCTTTTTCTGGTTAGAGAAATGAAAACTTCTAGAAATAAATAATTCATAAGTGTTAAACTGCATGCCATTCTGAGTAGCACAATGAAATTTTGCATCATCTAGCTATGTCCCATCCAGAACATGAATCATCCCTTACCCAACATATCCATGCTGTATAGCTACCCACCCATTAGTCACTTAGTAGCCCTCTGGGTTACCCGTTTGACTGTTGTGGTATCACAGTACTCATAATCAAGTAACCTTTATAATAGCCTAATGCTATGTTAACAATTCTGGGAATGCCGGGATAGATCAATAGGTTAAGCTCTTACCTTGCAAACTCAAGGTCCAGGGATCAAATCCCAACCCTGGACCGTACAAACCCACATGTTGAACTTGGCGCACAACTGGTAATCTCCAGTATGACAGCGAAGGTTCTCACCTCCCATGGGGGAGGCCCCAGTTCAGTTTCACCCCATATAGCCCTGCATCCACATGTGTGGAATGAAACTATGACAAAAACCTAATGGTGTACAACTACGTAGACAGCTCTGGGCCCTCCCTTCGTCTCTGTTTCTCACCTTCTCTAAAACAATAAAATAAATCTTAAAAAAAGAAAAAAAAAATGCCTACATCATTTATCTCACTTAATCTCATGACACAAGCATCGTGTCATCTCACATCATCATAAGGGTATGTACAATATAGTAAGATACTGAGAGAAAGAGATACCATATTCAAATAACTTTTATTATATCATTATTATTGTTCTAGTATTTATTATTAGTTATTGCTAATTTCCTGTTTAACTTATAAATTTAATCATAGGGGTGTGTGTGTGTGTGTGTGTGTGTGTAGGGTTTGGTACTATTTGTGGTTTCAGGCATCCACTGGAGGTCTCATATTATCCTCCACAGAAAGAAAAGGTTGGGCTACAGTAGTACCAAGTGTGATCCAAACTGAAGGTATAGTTAGCCTCAAATTCCTCAAATTCTACAGTATTATTTGACATGGGGTATTTGCATAAAAGTAAGGTAATCATAACTTTCTTAAGGTACAATGGGGGAAAAAGTAGACTAGCTAGAAAATAGAATTATATAAAAATACTAGCTTCCTTCCTTGGACAATCTTATAATACTCAGAAAGTTAAGATGAATTTAAAGAACTCCCAAACCAGTAATTTTTAACTAAAAACTTCACAGTTCCTGTGAGGTACTACTAATTTTTAAATACTACTATAGGACGGAAACATAGCAATAAGGCAATACCAGGATCATACCAGGGCTGCGTGGAAAGTATCCAGCCATGGAACCATTCTTGTTATACTGACAATGGCTGGATTTTTTCCAGACAGCCCTCATATATAGTTATTTTTATCTGAAAGACAGATCCCTAAGAACATTAAAAGTTTTAAATGAAAAAACATCTTACTCATATTTTAAAATTTTTATTTAAAGTGTTTTACCTTATGCTAAACAATAACGAGGCACTTATTTTTCATAAGGCAACAAAAGAAACAAAACTGTATTTCTCCATCATAAGCATGAGGGTAAGGAATTCAACTAAGTAACAGCCAAAAAATGAACAATAATGATTAAATATTTTACCTGGGGAAAGAAAATGAAATGACATATTTCCCAATATGCCCTTAGTCTAGATGACAGAATACAATACTAAATATTTTAATGTGCACATAGAAACAATTATTTCCTGTTTTAACCTTATATAATATCCTAATCATACTAGGATTAAAGTCTTACTGTTAATTATATATTTACATTTCATATAATTTAAAAAATCAGATTACTTATATACATCTACTTGATAGACAGAATAAACTATGCACAACCTCAGGTTTAATGCACTTACAGTTCCTTGTGTTTGTCTTCAGCCAAGATTTGGTCATTTGCTTTAAGAGAATACCTATAACACAAAACAAAATTATGTGGGTCATATAAACATACAAGTACATTTGCCTCATGGACATCTGACTATAGAATATACAGCTGATACCTATCAAATACACAACACCGCACTGTTACAGGTATCTGTCTTAATTGATAAAACATAAAAAATGCCCAACCAAGTTCTCTGCTGTGCTATTAGTCACATCCACACACCACCCCAAGAATTGGAGGGAGATAAACTTGACAATGCTTTGTATCTTCAGCTATAATGTTTCATTCATCTAGCAGGTCAAAGTTCAAAAAACTACTACAAAGTATTTAAGAGCTCATTTAAAAAATATGCAGTTATTCATTTATCAAACACATAGCAAACATCTATTTACTAGGTAGTGTGACATAGTAGAAAAAATAATTTTTTAAATTCTTGGAGATGCTGGAATGGCTCAGAAGTTAAGTGCTCACCTTGCAGCCCCAGGGTCCCAGAATCTAATCCCAGCCCTGGCCAGTGCAGCCCCATCTGCTGAACTGGGCAGTGTTTCCCATGTAGGAGGGCCCCGGTTCCACCCCAAAGGGGCATGCCTCCCATGTGGGAGGCCCCCAGACCAGTTCCCACCCTGAGCAGCCCCCTGCGCACCTATGTGGAATGAAACTATGTCGAGAACTGATGACATACAACTATGGAGACTGCTCTGGGCCCTCCCTCTTCTCTCTGTCTCTCTCTCTGTCAAAAACAATAAATCTTTTTTAAAAAATTCTTGACTGACCCATTTACTAGCTTAATGATCATATGCAATTATTTTGCCTATTTAAGTCCTAGTTTCCCTGTCTATAAATTAGAACAGGGGTTCCCAACCTTTTTATACCCTACGGCACATTCTAAAATATCGGTAGGGCGGCGGGCACCAGCTATTTCTAAGGATATTTATTATTGAACAAGAATAAAAAATAATAAACAAAAATAATTTTAAAATAAATTTATTGTACAAATTATATACACACAAAGAAACATATATACAAAACGTAATACAAAGTAAATAAAAAACACACGTATAATAAAATCATTTAAAAAAACATAAAAGAAAACATAAAAAAACCAATCTGTCAGTGTGATCTTTCGCATTGCATTTCATTGGCCAGTGCCTCATAATTAGGAGAGTATGATGACAACCCTGTTAGCAAACAATTATTAAGATGCTCATCGGTAAGTCGAGATCTACATCGTGATTTTATTAAATTCATGTTTGAAAACAAAGATTTGCATAAATACATTGACCCAAAAAACCATTTGATTTTATATGCCGCTTTTTTTAAAAATGGGAACCTTTCTTTGTCGACCATGTTCCATAAGTCCTCTGATATTAAGGATTTTAGCAAAATATCGTTCTTAAGGTTCAAAATTTCTAACTCTAGTTCTTCTGCTTTCCCCTGAACAAGGTCTGCAATACATGCGGCTAGTTCTATTCCATTTATTTGGCAAGTAAAAGGATTAATACAGAAGGAGACAATTGGCTCGATATTTGTAAACTGCAGAAATC
>PVKE010031728.1:0-18883 GCA_004027555.1 Craseonycteris thonglongyai
ATAAAGAAGATGTGGTACATTTACACAATGGAATACTACTCAGCGATAAGAAATGATGAAATACAGTCATTTTTGGCAATATGGATGGACCTAGAGACCATCTTATTAAGCAAAATAAATCAGACTGAAAGAATCCGGAAACATATGACCTCACTTATAGGTGGAATATAAAACTGAAAGTAACAAAGGCACAGAGACCTATAGTCACACTCAATAGCTTGGTGATTGCCTGAGGGAAGAGGAGGAGGGGGGAAGGAGAGAGGGAGGGGAGGTGGGAGAAGGCACCAGCATTATGGACACACTCAATAGTTTGGTGGTTACCTGGAGAGGGAGGAGGCGGGGGGAGAGAGAGTTTTGGGGGGAGGTGGGAGTGGGTACTGTATATATGGTGGTAGAGGGGGAGCTGATTCTGGGTGGTAGGTACATAATGTGATGAATGGGTTATGTGATGTAGACTTGTACATTGGGAAACTATGTAATTGTTACTAACCAATGTCACCCCATTAAATCTGCCAGTAAAAACAAAAAGCAGGGGAATTTGGATGGCTTAGTGGGTTAAGCGCTCACTTTGCAGCACCGGGGACCAGGGATCGAATCCTGGCCCCAGCCTGTGCGGAACCATATGCTGAACTGGGAGCTCCCCCAGTTCAGTTCTCTCTCTGTCTCTGTCTCTGTATCTCTCTCTCTCTCTCTGTCAAAAAACAATAAAAATAAATAAATAAATATAAAAAAATAATAATAAATAAATAAATAAAATGATCTGCTGCTTTGTGTTCAACAAGAAAAGCCCAAGTGTTACTTTCTCACCAGTCATTAAAAAACAAACAAACCAAAAAAAAGACAACAAAAAAGCAAAACAAGCAAACAAAAACCCCTGATATATCAACTGTCTTACTCAAATGAAACAAAGAAAATTAGTTTCAGTTAAACTTTCTACTCTTTATCGAGTAATGCTTTGATAATAAAATTTAAGCTATGCATGGTAGATATTACCTCTATGCACTGGCATCTAGTTCTCAACTTTTCTCCTCTAGCCATATGGGAGAAACAGTTATCTGTTCCTGTGAAGCTAAATGTGGCCATGTGACCTGCTGTTGCCAGTCAAACATGAGGAAAGGGGATGTGTGGGTGGAGACTTTTAAGTGTTGGGTGTTTCCCCATGCTTTTTGTTTTTCACTTTGGCAGTCATAGAGGCATGTGTTAAGATGGAGATATTATTACACTGAAGCAGCCAGAAATATTTGGCCAACATATGGGGGACAGCTGCTGGAGAACGTCTAGCACCAGAAATGGACTTTTAGAACAAGAAATAAACTTTTGTTGTTTTAATTCACTGCAATTTTGGTTACTGTCGAAACCTAGTCTATCTTGGTCAATTAAAACTGAATATATTGAGCTAATATATCTTTTTACTTTCCAAGAAACCCCCTTCCAAACATGCTGTTTTCCTTCCACACTACCTTCAAGAAACAATAGTTTTGCGTATGTGGCCATAACATCATAGAGGTTTTTTGTTTTGTTTTGTTTTTTGTTTTTCTTTTTCATAGCGTTATTAATTAATAAATTTGTAGACAGTCTAGAATCAGGAAGGACAAGCTGTTCAAAATGCTTTTTAAACTATTTTTTTTCAATGAGTTCAAGCCAGTTAGTTTACTTTTTAGAAGTAAAAATATAAAATATATCTTTCCAACACATCAATCACATTTTACTACTTATTACCAACAACACCTCTTTTATGGCAAAGTATATATGTCAGTGAACCAGCTGAAAGCTTATTAACTATATATATATAAACACATAGATAGTGCCAAAATAAATGCATACACATTTTTAAAAAAGATTTATTTTATTGTTTTTGACAGAGAGAGACAGAGAGAAGGGGGTGGGCCCAGAGCAGTCTCAATAATTGTGTCATTAGTTTTCGACATAGTTTTATTCCACACAGATGGGTGAAGGGCTACGCAAGGCAGAGATTGGGAGGGGACCTCATGCATGGGCGGCATGCTCCCACGAGCTGGGGCCAAACTCGAGGCCTCCCACATGTGAAGCTTGCCCCAGCAATAACTGAACTGGGGGCCACACCCCAGTTCAGCATATGGGTCTGCAAGGACTGGGATTTGATCCTCAGACTCTGGGGCTTGGAAGTGAGCACTTAACCCACTTAGTCATCCTATCATCCCCAATGAAAACACATTTTAAGAGAGGAAAAAACTGTATTAAAATTATAATACTCAATATATACTGATAACAAAAGATGAATGCAAGTCCTACTTGACTTCTGTGATTACAAGAGGTGCTCAAATTGTTTATTAATTAGCATCTAGACACATCTGATTATGGTGAACTACTACTTGAACAACGTTGACCAAATTGTCCACTTGATCACTGTGCATGCTCTTTCGATTTACTATGCATCTCAAACTTATCATGACTGTGTATAATTGCTAGGCGTGTTGGAGGTTCTGTTGCATACTCATGCCTCCATTGTCATTGTGCTTTCATGTGTTCTAGAATTTTAAACACCACTTAAAATGGTCTTGTGAACCTCAAATGACAACTGTGCTCTGCCATTTTCTTTGACAGTCCTCCCATCTCATGTTTATGCTAACATTCATTTGATTAATGCCATCTTTTGAGAGAACATTATACTACATATTGCTACTGTAATTTAATTCAACTTCAAAAATTAATACATAGATAACAGCTCTTAAAATGTGTATACATTTTTTGGCACCTCCAGTATAATATGTATGTATTATATGTATACATGTATATGAGGTCTGACAATTAAGTTCGTAAACACATCATACAAAAAGTGCTACATACCTCATTGCTGAATATCACTATGGTCACTTTCAAAGTATTCCCTTTGGGAAGCTGTGCACCAAAGCCAGTGCCTAGTCCACCCTTGAAAGCAATTTTGGAACTCTTTCTGGAATAGTCATCAGAGTCGTTGTATTACCCTTGCTCTCATGAATGTCATCTAAATGTCTTCCTTTCAATATTTTCTTTATTTTTGGGTAAAGAAAAAAAGTCATTAGGGACCAGATTATGTGAGTAGGAAGAGTGTTTTAATACAGTTATTTGTTACAGGCTAAAAACTCTCTCATAGACAGTGCCATGTGAGCTGGTGCATTGTCATAATGCAAGAGCCATGAGTCGTCAAAATGTTCAGACCATTTGCATTTAAGTTTTTCACACAGCCTTTTCAGCACTTCCACATAGTAAGTTTGGTTAATTGTTTGTCCAGTCGGTACAAATGTATTTATTTATTTATTTATTTATTCATTCATTCATTCTTTGATACAAATTTACAATGAACAATCCTTCTGATACCAAAAGTTAGCAACATCATTTTGACTCTTGATTTAGAATGACAGAACATTTTGGTTGTGGAGAATTAGCTGACTTTCATTGTGCACTTTGGTGCTTTGTTTTAGTGTCATATTGCTACTCTCATGTTTCATCACCAGTGATAACACGGCCCAAGACATCATCTTGCCTCTTCAGAAGGTCTTGGCAAACTTAGACTATTTTTTTGCTTTTGTTCATTGGTGAGTTCCTTTGGAACCATTTTTGCACACACGTTTTTCATGTCAAGATTTTTGTTGATTTTTGTAAATGTTTTTTTATTGATGTTTACATGGTCTACTGTTCTTCTGACAGTCTGACAATTTTGACACCCAATTTGACAAATGTTTTCTCTGACCTCTTTTTATTAGTAATGCTTTCTCTCCAGCTCAGAAAAACTTTTAATCAACTGCCCTTTTTTTCATGGCATTATCCCCATCAACTTGTACTAACATGTCCCTGATTCCACTTCCACTCTTGCCAAGTTTAAAAGAAATTTAATGTTTGTTGGTTGCTCTAATTCAAGCTTTGACATTTTCATGACAGCACACAGAAACACACAACAATAATGAATGCCACTCAGCAAGACACCACCACATGTCAACATGAACACAGCTATGAGATACTGATATACCAATTTATAAAACCTTACCAAGTTGTTGGTAGAGTGCTGCCAACCTGAGTGCACAGTGACAAGTTCATGAACTTAATTGTTACACATTATATGTGCATATATTTAAATAAACATACACATGCACACACATATACATGTATTAAAAGTTGTGGTGAATAATTTATAACTTTTCTTCTTATATGCAGAGTGCTATAAAAAAATGACACTCTAGGTATTTTCCGCTTTTCAGAGAGGTAGCAAACTAGATCATAAGCTCCATGCCTGGCACTGATAACGCACATACACACTCCACCCCCCCCCCCCACACACACTTTCTTTAGCTCTGTATCCCTTAAGCCTATAATACCAGGCATATAAGAGGGGCTTAAATAATATTTGTAGAATAAATAAAACAATGCTAAGAATGTGTATAGTTGTGCAACCATAAAAAGTGAAAGGTGCAGTGTGAATGCCAGCTTTCTGAAGCACCTTAGGAAATGAGATGGCAGATGAGCATAGTCTATGGAGTGATATCTGTTTGTAAAGAACTGAAATAACACCATGGATGGTAGGAAAAGCATTGTGTTTGGAGTCAGAGGATCCAGGATCACACTTCTGTTAACCAGTTCTTTCTACCTTGATAAAATTCGTTGACTCCTTTGAGACTTAGTCCTCTCATATAAGAATGGATGTAGTAAATTGTCTCACAGAATTGTAAACTTGGGTTATAACTGGAATTTCTTGGATTTATATGCAATTTCAGAGTGTGCATATGTATATATGCTTTATTTCTGGATTGAGAGTCAATAGCTGCCCAATTCTTAAAGGGTTAAATAAGTCCAAATGGTTTATAATAACTGATACAAACCTATATTATCAGGATTCTAAATCTCAGAGTAGAGAGAAAAATAGTTGGACGTGAGGAGGTACTTTTATCTCCAAATATCTATTTATCTCATGTTGTGCTTATTGTCTAGTCACAAGGACCAGTTTTGTTTTTTATTTTATTCTTTATTGTTAAATTTATTAAGGTTACATTGATTAGTAATAATTACATAGGTTCCATCACCATATTTATGTGTCTGTTGGCCTTTTGTACATCTTTGTGGGTAAAGTGTCTGTTTAGGTCTTCTGCCCATTTTTTAAATTGGATTGCGTGCTTTCTTGTAATTGAGCTGTGTGAGTTCTTTATATATTTTAGATATTAGCTCCTTATCAAAGGCGTTGTTTGCAAATATTTTCTCCCAATTGGTTGTTTTTTTTTCTTTCCTTTTTTTTATTGTTAAATTTATTGGGGTGACATTGGCTGATAACAATTACTTTGTTTCCAAGTGCTCTTTGCTTTGTTGATTGTTTCCTTTGCAGTGCAGAACCTTTTTAGTTTGATAAAGTCCCATTCATTTATCTTTGTTTTTACTTCCCTTTCCTTTGAGGTTAGTTTCATCAAATCCTCCCTGAACCCAAGCTCTATAAGTTTAATACCAACGTTTTCTTCTGTGCAGTTTATTGCTTTGGGTCTTATTTGGAGGTCTTTAATCCATTTTGAGTTAATTTTGGTATATGGTGACAGATTGCAATTCAGATTCAATCTTTTGCATGAGGAATTCCAATTTTCCCAGCACCATTTCCTAAAGAGCCTCCCCCCACCACCCTACTCTATATTTTTTCACTCCTTTGTTGAAAATAATATGTCTATATATTTGTAGATTTATTTATGAGTTTTCAATTCTGTTCCATTGGTTTGTGTGTCTGTTTTTCTGCCATTACCAACTTGTTTTGATTATTGAGGCTTAGTAATACAGATTGAAGTCAGGCATTGAGTTGACCCTACCTATATTCTTTATTCTTAGGATAGCTTTGGTGATTCAGAATCTTTTGTGGTTCCATATGAATTTGATGGTTTAGAAAATCGATTTCTTAAAAGAATGTCTGTGGGGTTTTGTTGGGAATAACATTGAATCTGTATATTGCTTTGGGTAGTGGAGCCATTTTACCTATGTTGATTCTTCCGGTCCATGAATACCAAATATCTTTTCAGTTCTTTGTGTCATCTTCAATTTCTATGAAAAATATTTTATAGTTTTCAGTGTATAAGTCCTTTACATTCTCTGTTATGTTTATTCCTAAGTATTTTATTTTCTGTTTGCAATGACAAAAGAAATAGATTCTCTCATCTTTCTTTCTGAGGTTTCATTGTTGGCATACAATAATGCAGTTGATTTTTGTACATTATTATTTTTATTGTTAAATTTATTGGGGTGACATTTTTTGGTAACAATTACATAGTTTACATTGTCTATGCATTGCATTATATGCTCACCACCCAGGATCAGCTCTTCTTCCATTACCATATATTTGATGCCCCCTCCCAACTTCCCCCTCCCCAATCAAAAGATAAAAATCTGCCTTCCCCTTTACCCTCAGGTAACCACCAAACTATTGGCTGTGTACATGAGTTTTAACTTTTTTGTTACTTTCAAATTTATATTCCACCTATAAGTGAAGTCATATGCTTCTCAATTCTTTCAGTCTGACTTATTTTGCTTAATAAGATGGTCTCAAGTTCCATCCATATTGTCACAAAGGGCTGTATTTTATCTTTTCTTATTGCTGAGTAGTATTCCATTGTGAAAATGTACCACAATTTCTTTATTCAGTATCTGTCAAAGGACACTTTGGTTGTTTCCATGACTTGGCCACTGTGAACAGTGTTGCAATGAACATTGTGGTATATATCTTTGCCAATTAAGGTTTTCAATTTTTTTGGGTAGATACCCAGAAGAGGGGTTTCTGGAAATTCCATTCCTAGGTTTTTGAGGAATCTCCTTATTGCCTTCCAGAGTGGTTGTAGCAATTTACATTCCCACCAGCAGTGTATGAGGGTTCCTTTTTGTCCACAACCTCTCCAGCACTTGTTATTCCTTGTCTTGTTGATTATAGCCAGTCTAACAGGTGTGAGGTGATATCTCACTATGGTTTTAATTTGCATCTCCCTAATTGCTAGTGATGTTGAGCATTTTTTCATATATCTGTTGGCTATTCGTATGTCTTCATGAGAGAAGTGTCTGTTTAGGTCTTTTGCCCATTTTTAAAAATTGGATTGCTTGTTTTTTTTTTTGTTGAGATGTACAGGGTATATATATATATATATATATATATATATATATATATATATTTTTTTTTTTTTTTTTTTTTTTTTTTTTTTTTTTTTTTTTTTTTTTTTTTTTTTTTTTTTTTTTTTTTTTTTTTTTTTTTTTTTTTTTTTTTTTTTTTTTTTTTTTTTTTTTTTTTTTTTTTTGATATTAGCTCCTTATCAGAGGCACTGTTTGCAAATATTTTTTCTCAATTGGTTGGTTTTCTTTTTGCTTTGTTGATAGTTTCCTTTTTTGCTTGGATGACCTGTCCAAGGTTTTCAAGAGAGTGTTGTGGTTTCCTGCTATATGTGATTGTTATTGAAAGCCAGTGGCTGGGGACACAGCTTCTCTCACAGCTGATTTGTATTAAGATCAGCTGTGCCCGAACTGTAGGCCAGCAACTTCATGAGCACTCAGCTATGGCCCTATTTTTATCTTCCCCAAGTGGTTTAGCTGCCCCTGTTCCATCCTTATTCCACCTAGGGCACAGTGTACCAAATAAGTCCTCAGTGTGCTGCCACTTGGGTTCAGATTTTAAGTTGTCTACAGTCTCATGGGGCCTCTACTCTCAATGGGTCTTGGTTTCCAGCCTGTCCTGGATCTAGTTCCACTTTGACCTGAGTCTCCCAAGGCCCCTTTTTCTGCCAGGCTCTGGTCGTGTTCCATGGCCCCATCTACACAGTGTTCCATCCTCCTCTCTCCTGTTTGCCTCTCTAGCCCCAACCTTCAGGTATTGTCTTGCACTGTGTGGCTCTCTCAACTGAGGTTGTGTCTCAGGGTTCTCCTGTGGAGTCCCCTTTGTTCAAATTCCCTTCCCAGGTAGGTTTTGTTGTTCTCCTCTCATGCCACCATCTTAGAAGTCTCTTTTGCAAGGACTGGTTTTAAAAGTAGATCAGGAAAGTCCATATAAACCATGCATAATTTTTAGTGTAAATTAGGGTTTCAAAGTCTTTACCCATAGCTTATTGTAGAGACAAGAAGTATTATTAGTTCTTTGAGTTGTTGCAGAGATCTATTCTGAGCTGTGTGACTTGAATTAGCTAGGCCAAGAGATTCCTCTTCCTTCAGTGACAGTGAGTGTTTCTAACTTCAGGGTCCCTCAGCACCAGATCCTTAAAGGTTTCCAGGTTCTGGGCAGCTTCCCCCCCCACCCCCACACTTAACTAGCTGGCACCTATGCTCACACTGCCTCTTGCCTGAGCCTGAGTGTTCATTTTCTCTATCAAGGATGCACTCATGCTTGTCCTATAAAAAGAGAGAAGTGGGTAGACTTCCACATCAGGAGCACAGCTTTGGGGCATACCAGTTCTGCTCTAGCTCATGAGTGCTGTAGAAGGATCCTATGGATCCTAGTGACCCTGTGACTTCTAACTTCCAAACTGCTTCAAAGTGACATGTGGTATATTTGCCCAAATCTATTTCCTGACACTGATATGAGTTAGAATGTAATCCTAGCAAGAAAATTGTGAGGTAGAAAAATTCCCTTTTCCAGGAAAGGGGGCTCAGAGCACTTAACTAATTTGTCACAGGTTGTAACTGCCAGATTTTGAATGCTAGCTATCCTGGCCAAGTCTGGGATTCTTGGCTCTGAAACCTGGCTCTTTTGTCATTTAATAGCTTTGATGTTTTTATTTATGTATAAAACAGTAGTAATAATGTCCATATCACAAATTGTTGTGGGGATTAAATGCTGTGCATGTAAAAGAGCTTTGTGAAAGGAAAATCATGTATTTACATAGGCATTAACCTGGTACAGTGTTCCCTCGCCACTTCGCGCTTCATGGTTTGCGGCTTCAGTGCTTCGCGGGTTTCCCCAAAATATTCATCAAAAAATAAAAATGAAAAAATACAACCATGTCGGCAGCCACATTGCGGAAAGGAGCGTTGTTTCATGTTGATGCACGAGAGAGAAGGATCCCTGCATGTCAAACAAAGAGATGAGTTGACTCAGAGTACATACCACGGGCTCTCATAAAGGCGCGTGATTGGTTTCCGGTGCGACAGCGACCATTCCTAGGGGCAAATCCTACTTCGCGGTTTTTCAGCTTTCGCGGAATGCTCTGGTCCCCATTAACCGCGAAAAATGAGGGATCACTGTATCTGTCTCTGTCATGGTGGAATTTATTCTAGCAGCCACCTAAAAAATAAGAATGGGGACCTGGAGAAATGTGAACACTTGGGATGAAGATGCAGAGATTAAAAGCTTGGGAAAGGATGCTTTGGAGGGGTGGCAGAAAAAGTTTTCAACTTTTACCTAATTAACAATCTTACCCAGGTTTAGCACTGATAAGAAACAAGAAGAATCAATTCAATAACTACCTTGAACTTACAGCTAACTCTTTTTGCTCTATGTTTATTGACCTACACTTCATGTGGCAGGAAGAACACAAAAGTTTCTGAGTTGCATCTAAAAACATCACCTCCTACTGTGGGGCTAACATCAAGAGTGGCGGGCAGGGGATGCCAGGACAGCTCAGCATTTGAGCGCTTGCCTTGCAATTGCGAGATCCAGGGTTCAATTCCCAGCCCTGACTCATGCAAACCCTTAGGCTAAACTGTGGTGCAACTGGTAACTGCCAAGATGGGTCAGGGATGAAGGTTCTTGTGTCCCACAGGGGAGGCTCCAGGTTTGGTTTGAGCCCCACTCAGTTCCACATCCACCTCTGTGGAATGAAATCTTGTCACAACTAATGATGTGTAACTATAGAGACTGCTCTGGGTTCTCCTTTCTCTCTCTCTCTCTCTCTCTCTCTCTCTCTCTCTCTCTCTCTCTCTCTCTCTCTCCCTCCCCCTCCCTCTCACCTTCTCTCAAACAATAAAATAGATCTTAAAATAAAGTAGTGGGCAGAACTGATTTTTTTCACATTCAGGCTTGTCAGTGCTGCCTTTTTTCATCGAGCAGGTGTTTTTGCCATCCTGATTTGGGCCTTGAAATACCTGTTTTTCCACTAGGGGTTAAATTTTGTTAAAATCATTTTTTTTTTTACAGTACTTTTATTTGGCTTGGGCCTTGGGGCAGAGCTAAGGCCACCAAGTCCTGACTTGACTGCAAAAGCAAACAATAAACCTCACTTGACCTCAAAAGATACTGTCTCCACTTAGATCTGTATGAGCAAAGTGGCTAAAATTGTTGGTGTGAGAACGTTTCCGGATTCACCATCCTGCCTCATCTGTCTGTGTTTCCCAGTTTAGACTAGACTTGTTCCTAGAGTTTTTGTGGTTTAGAATCAGAGAATTGGCAGGGAAGGTGAGTTAAGAAGGAAAGAAGAGACAGATAGGTTGTGTGGTCTAGGGTTTGAGGAGGAGAGTTTTAAAGGAACTGGTGTACGAGAAGGCGTGAAATAATTAGATGACCAGGAAGAATTATAAGAGGTGTCATTGTGTATTATAAATCAGATTCCTTTAATATATTTCAAGAGATGTAAGTGAAGAATGGAATTTTGTTAAAGCTAAAACTTTAGCTATAATACTGTGCTTTTTGAATGCAACTTGGCTTGAAGACTGATAATTGGAATTATTTTCCACAAAACTGCCTTTGACTCTGTATATTTCTAAATCTGTTTTTTCTCCATCCCCATATACTTCTGGGGCTGGGATGCGTTCATATTACAAGGTGACTTCTGGTTTTGCATGTTAGTGTCATGATGCTCACACAGTGGACACTAGGAATGTTCCTTCTCTGAAGGTGAGCAATAACTTGTGATATATAAAAATGATTGTGAACCACATATATATGTCTCTTTAAAACTCCTCTAAGTATATAACCAATTCACCATTTTCTGGATTCAAAAATGCAGTGAAATAACTTTTGTACATTTTGATAAATTTTATAAATGTGTAAACATTTCTAGGGGCCCTAAAGCCTACGCTTTCCTATCTTAAATCATTAATCTGGGCATCATTAAGGAGGTCTAAAAGGGAATGTTTAAAAAAAAGGACATACTGGGAGAAATGGTGGTGAAAAACAGGATAAAGTGAGTTTCAGAAAGAAATATCATCACTAGAATTTTTCACAGAGACCCTAGAGCAAGATAAGGACTGGAATGAATCCTGGGGGATAGAAGATCATTTTATTGTGAACCTCAATGTACAAATATTCTATTGATTTTTCCTCTTCCAATTCTCTAGAATACGTCCTAATAGGGGATAGGGAAACTGATGCTATTTATTAGCTGTCATGATTAGCTGCCTTAAGATAAATCCACAGAACATGTCCTAAGAGTAACATGTCGTGAATCCACAGAACATGTCCTAGTTTGGTAAACAATCTATTACAAAGAAAATAATTGTGTTGTTAGGTTAGAGAGCTCTGATAGCAGCTATCCACATAAGAGCCCCACTGGTTAATGAGTAGTGCCAATGTTTTTGTGGACTGCCTCATAGCAAATATCCTTGAGCATGCTGACTTTCTTTTTTTTCAAATGTTGTATGTTTTTTATCTCTAGATGTCTCATTTTGGTTTTCTAAGAAAAATCTCCCAGGAAGCTGGGATGGCTCAGCTGGCTAAGCACTTGCTTTGTAGCCCTGGGGACTGAGGATTGAATCCTAGCCCGGGCATGTGGACCCATATGCTGAACTGGGGTGTGCTTCCCATGAAGGAAGCCCCCAATTTGGTTCTTGACCCTCATTTTGGCCCCTGGCTCATTGGGCTGTGCCTCCCATGTGGAAGGCCCCTAGCCCAGCTTCCACCTTGCGCAGCCCTGCACCCATTTGAGGAATGAAACCATGTGGAAAACTGATGACTTGTAACTATAAAGACTGCTCTAAGCCCTCCCTTATCTCTCTGTATCTCTATTTCTGTCTCTCTCAAAAACAATAAAATAAAAAATAAATTTAAATAAAACTGAGAAAATATCTCCCATTTTTCTCTTTCTCACATTCATATTTTTTTTCTCTTGAACATAAGAATCATAGTTATACTAATTATTTTAATACTCTTTTTGCTAATCTCATCATCTTGATGATATCTGGACCTGTTCCTATTGTTTGATTTTTTTCTCCTGGTTATAGGTTATATAGCATGGTATTTTTTGGTTGGGTGCAAGGCTTTGTGCATTTTACATTATTGGTTGCTAGATTGGGTCATACTTCTTTCAGTGTTGTCAGACTTAGTTCAGATATGCAGTTAAGTTACTGAAAATCAACACGATCCTTTTGAGGCTTGTTTTAAGTTTTATTAGGGCAGATTCAGAGTTGTGTGTAGTCTAGGTCTAATTTCGTCTCACTTCTAAGATGATACCCTTTTGAAGATTCTATCTATGAGTAGTACTTTGAATACTAAGACATTTTCTCACTCTGGCTCGCTCATGGGAACCAAAATACTCCCAAGCCTGTGTGAATTCAGGAAATAATTGGATCTATTGGTTCTTTTCCTGGCCAGGGGTAGTTTCATCTCATGCATGCTAAAATAGTCACATTGTAACTGTGAAGGTAAGAACCCCTCTGCACCCTCTCTGTGAAGCGCCCTCTTCTTTGGTATTCTTTCCTAAAGATATTTTAGCTGCAGCTTGGAAATTCTTCTAGGCAATAAATAGGACTCATCTCATCTATTCTTGTTTTCCTAGGGATCAAGTTTCATGTGGCCTGTTGTCCAATGTCCAAAAGCTATTTTTTCCATATATTTCGTTTGGTCTCCTACTAATTTAAGAAGGAAAGGTAAACTTAGCTGAAAATAAAAGTTCCTGACACATTGTTTTCTGCTTGATGGCTAAGAGTAATGTATTCTTCCACAAATATTCTTAGAATGTATTGTTTCTTAAACATAAACAAAGGCCTGCCATAAAAATTATTTATCTTCTACCTCTTTCCATGTCTAAACCTCCCAAAGTGGAATGTTTTTCTTCTCATTATGTTCAGTGAGATACTTTTAAATTAAATTTATTGGGGTGACATTGGTTAATAAAATTACATAGGTTCCAGGAATATAATTCTATAGTATATCATCTCTGTGTTGCATTGTGTGCTCAACACCCAGAGTGAGGTTTTTTTTTCTTCCATCACCATATATTTGCTTTTTTCTCCCTCCTTTCCCACATCCCTTTGCCCTTCCCTTCTGGTAACCACTAAACTAGCGTCTGTGTTCTTGAGTTTTATTTTTAGATTTATCATTTGTTCCATTCTTTAGATTCCACATATAAGTGAGATCATATGGTATTTGTCTTTCTCAGTTTGACTTATTTCACTTAGCATGATATCTTCTAGTTCCACCCAAGTTGTTGCAAAAAGGACAATTTTGTTCTTTTTTATGGCCACATAAATTTATTAAAAACAACCTAACCAGTCACAAGTGAAATTATTTATTTTATATGTTCACAGACTATGAAAAAACTGAAATGAAGTGGAAACTTCAAACCAGCAGCTTTCTAATTACTTTAGTGCCATTGTAACTGTTATTTGTACAAGTAATTCTGCCTCTTGTTGACTCTCCAGTAAGGAGCAATAGAGTGAGAGGTACTGAGGCAGCGACCCCTGTCCAAGGTACAAACACTGCAAATGTAAATTCTGAAACTGGATTGAAACATCACCAAAGATGAAAGTCTAAATAATACTGCTATGAAACATTTCTTTTTTATATTGAACAATTTTAGAAACAATTTTCCTGAAATTCAGTCTTTCTGCCCTACAAATTTTTATACAAAAGTTTAAAGTAAAAAATTAACTTATAGTACAGTTTTGAAGAAATTTAAGGCTAGAAAAAGATTATAATTTGCACTAAGGGATCAAGACAAAAGGATGCTCTGTGGGCCAGAAATGAAATCATCATTTATTTGTCAAATGTGTATTTAGGGTGCACTATGTATGAGGCTGGGAAATTGAAACCAACCTTACTTTTTAAAACAAAAGCGACTATGTTGATTTTCATTGCCTTTTGAGTTAGTTATTTAATATTATATAGTGTACTTCTTTTCTCCCTTGACTTATAGAACAATATCAGGCATATAATAATTTTTCATCATATCATAAAAATTGATCTTCAAAGTTTTGTTTTCATCTACAGCTACTAAATTAATTTTGAATTTTTTTTGCCTCCTAAAACAGGTTCTTTTTGATTAGCTATGCTTGTTAAATATATAAGGCTATTTTCAGTGTTCAAATAGAAGTTGTATTATGCAAAAATACTTTTTATTTTTTAAAGGTACTAGGTGTTCTTGCCTGTTGTTTGGCATGGTTCTACTTCAGTTCTATTTCTATAATGGTCTGAACTGTTTTGTGCCTTGATCTCATCTCTGATGGCCCAGTTTTGACTTATGATTTTTTGATTTGGCTTTCTGTCTGCTTGGCTATTCCAGTTTGAGTCCTAGCTCCATTAAACGCTTTTGGCTCTTGAACTTTCTACATTACTTCCCAATCAATGATTTACTCACTTCTGGCACAGAATTTTCTTGGGATAGATGTCCTGGTAATGGTAACTCATTCTTCTATACCACCCACTACTGGTCTTTGGCACAAACTTGAGAAAATGTAGCTGTGCACCTTGTAGGAGTCTGCAGCTGGGACCAGGTAAATGTCATAGCTTCTTTTGCCCAAAGGGGTTTGTTACTTGTAATACTTTTTTATTGCTCATGCTTTTATCCTAAGTTACTACTTATGAACACCTTTGGGCCACATGTATGTTGGATTTACTCAAGGTCTCACAACTTGGCTCTGAAGAGTGAAGAATAAAATTTTCCTTACTACCAACAACATCATAGATTATTCTGGTAAGTGTAGCTTCATCACTTTCAAACCACCAGGTTCTATTTAAAGGCATTTCTTTCCTCATGCACATTCTTTTAACATCACATCTTTTGAAGTATTTGATTAATTAGAATGGTGAAAAGATGTATTAGTTTAGATATTTCATTTTCTTAGAACCCTAACCAATAAAATAAATCTGGAGGGTTGAATTATCTCATTAGGATAAATTATCAATGACTAGTAATTACTAATAACTAAACTGAGTGAAATAAGTCACTTATACACTCATTGAATATCCACTCTATGATGAGAACTGTTAAGTTGCTCAGGGCATAATAATGGGTAAGATACATACTTTTCCCTGTGATACAGACTCACAGTGTAGATGTACTTGACAGACAATTTCAAGAAGATGAACAAAGTGTCATGACAGAACTAGCTGTGCCCAGTCTCATACAAGAAAGGACGTGAGAGACATTGAATCTAGGCTGGGCTTAGAGGAGCGGGTGAGCAAGAAAGTTTTTCAGAAAAGGTAATAATTGAATTGAGTTCTGAAGAGGAAGGGTTATTTAGGTAAAGAAGGTGGGACAGGAAATTATAGGAAAAAGAACAAACAATTTACACTGAATGAGAAAGATAATCTTTCATCTTCTAGAGTGAAATGACTGTTGTTATATTATGCTTTATCTTAAAATTGTGTTTGAATTTTATGTAACACTTTATAATATATCCATATTAATATCAAGTGTGTCCAAAGTTACAAATTAGTATAGTTATTATAAGTTACAAGTTAGTATAATTATTATTTTAAAAAACGATCCATGCTTATTTCATGATTAAAAAAAATCCATTACATATTATTGGGTACTCCTGTGAAAATTAGAATCTCAGAGAAGCTTTAGCAAACACTTATAAAATATAATTATGGATTAAGACTAGTCTAGTTCAAATAATGAGTCTACCTGTTCCTAAGTGGTCATGTACTTAATATCTCTTATATTTTAGTTCCTTTTAGTATAAAATGGGGATTCTGGGAGATAGAAATGAGAGTGTATGTATCAAATATCTTATAGAGAACATGTTACAATATATCATGCAATTTATAAATAAAAATTATATGTATTGCTTTAGGACAGGCAGCATGTCTGCCTTGTTTTTCCTTGTAAGCTCAGCACAATGCTAGGCACTTAGGGGTTACACAATAAATAGTTATTAAATTAATAAAGCAAGAATTCATTATTTAGTAATGTCAAGACAGCTCATCTTTTTTTACTGTTAAATTTATTGGGGTGACATTGGTCTGCAATATAGTTTCCAGGTATACAACTCTACATTACATCATCTATGCATTGCATTATGTGCTTAACACCCAGAATCAGCTCTCCTTCCATCACCACATATCTTGTGCCTACTCCTCCCCTCCCCCCCCAACTATCCTACCCTCTCCCCCCTTACCCTCAGGTAACTACCAAACTATTGAGTGTGTCCATAAGTTTTTGACTTTTTGTTAATTTCAGTTTTATATTTCACCTATAAGTGAGGTCATATGTTTCTTGATTCTTTCAGTCTGACTTATTTTATTTAATAAGATGGTTTCAAGGTCCACCAATGTTATCAAAAATGGCCATATTTCATCTTTTCTTATTTTAGTAGTATTTCATTGTGTAAATGTACCACAACTTCTTTATCCAGTCATCTATCAAAGGACACTTTGGTTGTTTCCATAACTTGGTGACCATGAACAGTGTTGTGATGAACATTTGGGTACAGATATCTTTGCAGATTAAGGTTTTCAGGATTTTGGGTAGATAGCCAGGAAAGTGGGTCATATGGCAATTCCATTCCTAATTTTTTGAGGAATCTCTGTACTGCCTTTTCTTAGTGGTTGTACCAGTTTACATTCCCACCAGCAGTGTATGAGGGTTCCTTTTTATCCACAGCATCTCCAGCATTTGTTAAGACAGCTATTCTTAATGTCAACATAAGAAGAAGCTTAGAACAGTGCCTGGAATGCACTAGGTCTTAATAAATATTTCCTAATTGCTTTATTTAATAAATGACTTCACTTTGTGCTTTTCTTCAGAAAGTGAGAACTGAATAGAACATGGTTGTATATAAATCCAAGAATAATTCTATATCAGCACTGTGGTATCTGTGCTCTGTTTTCTACTATGAGAAATGCCTAAAAATATTGATGTAAAAAATTACACAAAACAAATGTATAGAGAGTAATGAGTGAATACCCTTATAAATACCACTCAGGTTAAGAATGAAGATAGGTGACTGGATAAAAAAGCTGTAGTACATTTTCACAATTAAATACTACTCAGCAATAAGAAAAGATAAAACATAGCCATTGTGACAACATGGATGAACCTTGAAACCAAAATAAGTCAGACTGAAAGAATGAAGAAACAGATGACCTCATTTATAGGTGGAATATTAAATTCAAAGTAAAAAACCTCCCAAAACTCATGGACACAACCAATAGTTTAGTGGTTACCTGAGGGTAAAAGGGGAGGTGGATGGAAGAGTGGTGGTGGCGGGGGCCAGGGATAAAGAGGAGGCATCAAATATATGGTGATGGAAAAAGAGCTGATTCTGTGTGGTGAGCATGTAATGCAATGCATAAACATTGTACTGTAGAATTGTACATCTGGAAACTATGTCATTTTTACCAACCAATGTTACCCCAATATATTTAACATAAAAAAAAGAAAGAAAAAATAAATGGAATTTTGGAGGAGATCCAAGATGGTAGTGTAGATAAACACTGTGCCTGCTTTTTGAAAATAAACACATTAAAATGATAATTAGTTAAAGAAACCAACCTGGAGAACAATCTGAAGTCTAACTGAACGGTTTTATAACTAAGGATATGAAAAAGAAGCCACATCAAGACTGGTAGGAGGGGGTGGAGATAGGAAGAAAGCTAGCTCCAAACCTCCCTGTGGTAGAGAATCATGAGGAATATCTTGGACATGGAGTTTTCTCCTTGAGGAGTGAGGGGTCCCAGCCCCACACCAGACTCCCAAGACTGGAGCGCTGGTGCTGGGACTAGAAGTTCCATGACATCTGGCTATGAAAAAAAAGTGAGAATTTCAACTGTTCAGATGAATGGAAGATTGCTGGAATACACATCCTCTTAAAGTGCCCATGTAGATGCAGTCACTCATGGGCATTTACCCTGGGCTCTGGCAGAGAGATGGTGACTCAGGGGCATTGGAAGCATACTGTGGCAGACTGAGGTGTGTGGCTTTGATGTGAGGGCTGGAGAACAGTTGCCTCTCTTGCTGAGAGTAAAGATGGCTGGTGAAGGTGACTAGTGGGCACCATTTTCCTTTGTTTCACCCTCCCTCCACACAACCAGAATTTGAACTTGATTGGTCTGGTAAGCTTCACACACTCCACCCTGCTGACTCACTGGGACCCAGTCCTACCCAACTCACCCAATGCTAGAGACACTCTTTCCAGTCAGCAGCCAGCCCTACTTGCATTGCAATCTTCCTTTAAAAACTACCAGAGTCTGCAGACCTGAGGCAGGCAGCATCTGTCATTAGTGTGATCTGAGATTTTGGTTGAGTAGCTCTAGTCACAGCACTGGCACCAAACCAGAATCTGCAGGTGCACCCAGCACAGGTGACTGGGGAGACTATTCCAGGACCCTACAGGTAACCTACTACATAAGGCTACCCAGCAATACTGGGAGTCATAGCAGATATACCTAGTACATGGAAACATACACAGAGAGACATCCAAAATGAGGAAACAAAGAAATATGTTCCAAATAAATGGACAGCAGAAAGCTCCAGGAAAAGAACTAAACAAGATAGAGGCAAGCAACTTATCAGATACAGAGATTAAAACTATAGTTATAAAAATGTTCAAGAAAATTAGTGAAAACTTTAACAAAGAGATAGCAGGCATTAAGAATGACATATAAACCATAAAAAAGAATCAGTCAGAAATAAAGAATACAAAAGCTGAAATGAAAAAAATGCAGTGGAAGGAATAACCAGCAGACTAGATGGATCAGAAGATTGAATCTGTGATTTGGAAGACAAGGTAGAAGACAACAAACAATCAAAACAGGAAAAAAAAAAAAGAA
>PVKE010031729.1:0-18883 GCA_004027555.1 Craseonycteris thonglongyai
GGGGGGAGTGGGCACCAGATGTATGGTGTTGGAGGGGCACCTGATTCTGGGAGCTGGGCACATAATGCGATGCATGGGTGATGTGATGTGGAGTTGTACATCGGGAAACTATCTAATTGTTACCAAACAATGTCACCGCATTAAATTTAACAATAAAATATAATAATATTAAAAAAAAAAAAGAATTTGCAGAAACCCAATAGAACTCATTGCATTTGAATCATTTAGTTCATTTATTTGATACTAGCCCTACTTGCTCCTGATTAAATCAACTCCTCTGGAGCTCTGTGTATTTCTGGACCCTACTCCAGAGCCATCTTCCTGAAAGAGGTTTGGGTCATGGACTTGTAGTCCCAGAGAGAGGAGACCTCAGATATGTCACTATGGCTCTCTTACTATACACAGACTGTGTGAACTTTGAAAGCCACGAAGCCCCTCTGGTTTTGGTTTTCATCATTTCAAAAGAAAAGATTGGTTTTGATGATCTCTGAGGCCCTTTCCTGATCCTCAATCCTTGGTTTGATTTTTAGGAACATGGTCCAGAACATAGACTGTGATTTTTCCAATCTTACCCCTTTGGTATTGTCTCCTGCAACATCACAATGGCCAAAGTGTATCTAAGGCTTTTTACTTGTGAGGCACGATGTTGAGTGCTTTACACACTTACATTCATTAAAGACCTTCAGGAATCTTACTCATATTCTTCTTCATTTTACAGGAGAAGATGTGGAAGTTTCCAGAGGTTATAGACTCTCCAGCTAACACAGCGAATAACTGGTATAACTGAGCTCAGACCCTGACTTTAGAGCCAAAGACTTCTACTTTGCATCACATTGCAATGAACTCTTTGTATTTCCTGCTTGCTTCTGGATTATTTTGTCCCAGTTTTTACCAAGTCAAGAAATTAAAGTGAAAAAGAGTGGAAGATGTCCAATTTTTAGAAGTCAATAAAGTTTTAAAAGAAAGCAGAGGAGGAGGAAGAAAAAACAGAATTTTGTTTGGAGTAGTTCAGAAAAACAGCAATAATACAAATTTTCACACGGCAAAAATTGCGAACTAGTTTCCTTCCTTAATGTGGTCTCTCACCCCAGCACATTTTTGAAAACAGGGATCTCTAGCTGATGGAGGATTAAGTCAATAGGATACACCATGCTTAAACATGGTGTTGATAGCCTGTCCTTGATTCTCAAGTTGTTGCCTTGTTTTAATACTGTAAATGAAATCAAATCAAGATATGCTAAATTCCTTACAGTTGATCATATTGTAGCTCCATTCATTACTAAAGCTTTTAAAAATAACTCTAATGTATTTCTAATTATTTCCCATATAAATTGTGCATTTTTAAAAAGATTTATTTTATTGTTTTTGAAAGAGAGATACAGAGATAGAGAGACACGGAGGGCAAGGGGAGGGCCCAGAGCAGTCTCTATAGTTGTACATCACCGTTTTTCAACGTGGTTTTGTTCCACACAGGTGGGAACTGGGCTGGGGCTGAATGGGGGTGGGGGGCAGTGAACTGAATTGGGGGCCTCCTGCATGGGGAACACACCTCACTTTAGCTTATGGGTTCATACGGGCCAGGGCCAGGATTTGATCCTTGGTCACCGGGGCTACAAAGTGAGCTCTTAACCCACTGAGTCATCCCAGATTTGTTGGCTCTTCCATTTTATAGGTCACAGAAGATTAAAGTTCGAGGGGACTTAACAGATCATAGAGTTTTCTTTTCCTAAACAGGAAAAGTGACAGCATATCTGTGCATGCACTAGAATTACTGTACAAATATTTCAAATGTTCCAAAATATATGGGAAGAGGTAAGAAAGAGATTCTTAAGCTTATTTTAGGATTTCGCTTAAGGTCTAATATTCTATCTTCAATTGAAAGTATCTCTAAGTTTTAAAAATATGCTTATATTGACAAGACAGATTTAGATATGCAATTAGTATACAGTGTCAAGTCAAGCTCAGAAATTGACGCTGTGTAAAACTGTTTAGTATTTGTAATTAGCTCCCTCTAGTGAGAATTATTTAAAATTGCATGAATCATTTTGAATCTCCTTTGAATTGGTAAAATTTTTGAGGGAATTTTTTTTTATTTTGTTTTTTATTTTGACAAAGAGAGAGACAAACAGACAGACAGAGAGAGACAGAGAGAAGGGAGAGGGCCCAGAGCAGTCTCCATAGTTGACAGCATTAGTTTTCCATATAGTTTCACTGCACAGGTGGGTGCGGGGCTGCGCAGGGCAGGAACTGGGCCATGAGCCTCCTGCATAGGCCCCAACAAGAACTGAACTGGGGGCACACCCCAGTTCAGCATATGGGCCCACCTGGGCCGGGGCCAGGATTCGATCCTTGGGCTCCAGGGCTGCAAAGCAAGAGCTCAAACTGCTGAGCCATCCCAGCTTCCCCAAGGGCAATTTTTAAAACCATCAATTTTTTAATTTTATTCCTTATAGAGTCCCAGATTATAGACCAATGGATTTGTTGTTATTATAGGGCCTATCTTAGAAATTTACTTATGATAAAAAACAAATCAAAGACACATACTGGATTAGCCACATCTCAGTACCGTAATTGCAACATTTTAGAGAAACAATAAAATGGAATTTAAAGATGAATTTTGGTAGAAAAGTAAAATACTGAGTGTTCTTGAGATGAGAAGTGGGCATGGGGCATCAAGATTGCTCCAGAATTCAGACGGCAAATCATAATCCTGTTAACAGTTCACAAACTGCTTGCACTTGTTATTTCTTTTCACTCACACTTTTAGGAGTTATTCCCTTATTTTGCAGGTCAGCAAAGTAACAATGTCAGCAAGTTAGGTGAGGTGCCCAGTGTTGCAGAACACTGTGGACATGGTGTGCCGCCCAGGTGCCCTTTGGGACTAAGATGCTACTTATTCCTCCAGTTCCCAGGGGAGTTGCTGGATGATGCGTCTCCACTGAGTTGTTCCCAGCATTGTCCTCAGCCAAAGAAAGACACTTTGCCCAGGTTATGCTCCCTCCCCAGGAATAGTGTGTATCCAGTCACTGCTTCAAGTGGGAGACAGACTCAGTTTGGGGTATCTCAGAAGGGCCATCCCAGCTTCACAGATCCCCATGGGACCCCCTGAGACCTCTGCTACAACTGCACTTCAGTTCAACATTTTTCTCTGCCCGGTCTTTCTGCCTTCAGCACTCAAATAGGTTCTATTTCTGCAAGGAATCTCCAATAACCTCCTCACAGCAACCTCAGCGTCTCAGAGCTTGTTTCCCAGTGAATCCAACTGTTAACAGCTGGTCCTAGACATGGTTCCAGGAACCTTCCCTGAAATGGGATTTTGTTGCTGGTCCCTGCTGGCTGCAATAAAGGCCCTCTGGCTGGTGGTAGAGGGACTCTAATTGGCCCAGGCACGCAGTTCCAGTGTCATTGTGAAAACTTTTACAAGTGGTAAACGGGTGGGATACTGATGGGAGGCAATGCATTGGCAGGGGCAACATCTTGGTTTGAGAGTTTAAGGGGGGAAGAAGATGAAGTAAATGTAAGAATTTTGGAAATAGAGGGCTGTTGCTTGGGGCCATCAAGCTTTGAAGAGAAACAATAAGAGGCTGAGTATGATTATTCACCAATATTATGGGAAATGTGAAACCAGAGTGCTTCCTGGGCCGTATATAAATAGATCCCCGTCTCCTGGAGCCTGGTAGCAGTAAAGCTGAAGATTTATAAATTGTAAGGGTAGCAGAGTTCCAGAGAATGTTGAATGATCAACTCCAGCTGGTCTGCTGTATCCAGATCAGGGCTCTGATTTGGAAGGAGTGAGACTCAGACTTTGGACAGGGACATTTGGGTCGATGCACTAAAAAAATCTTGAGTCCCCAGATTCTCTTAGATGTTGTAGGCCTGCAGAAGTGACCCACTCCTCCCTGTTAAAGGCTAATGCCTCTTGTTTATTTGCAGATGATGCTGAGGAGCCTGCCTTGCAAGAAAACCTGTGCCCTGTTCAGGTGCACTCTACCTCCCCTCTGGGCATCAGACCCATAACTAGGGTCAAGTCATGACATGATCCAGCCAGAGAAGTGCTAGGCCTGCTGGGGGCGACAAGGGACTATTCCCGGAAGTAGTTGTAGGGCCTGGCCTGGTCAGTGTGTACCATCGGGAACTGGGAGCATGTGCATGGGACTGGATCCTGAGGGTGCTGAATCAAGGGGTGCAGATCATGACACTGGAAAAGAGTTTGTTTATAGGAGAGCATTCTCTTTTGGTACAGAATTTACGCTTTGGCAGGGAGCCCAGGAGGTGGCACTAATACACTGCAAGGTTGCCTCTTAGGCTTTTGAAAAGAAAAGTGTCCAGCCACCTTGAGGTGAGGTTGAACTGGAAGCACTGCCATGGTATATGGTGAAAGAAGGACTCGAAATGTCCAGAGAAGTGGACATGAAAGACTGGATATACTCTGTAGGCCAGAAAAGCCACCAGAGTGGGAACATAGAGGACACTCCATGTAACCTGGTGATAAAGCGTGGCCTGGAGAGAAGCTTAACAGTGTCACTGAGAAGTTCTTGGAGCTTCAGAAGTCCAGGGTTGCTGGTAGGAGATGCTGTTACAGACTGGGCTGACTGAGAATAAGGGGGGGGGGCTTCATGAATAGAGGCCAGGTGGCTGAGGTCAACTGTCATGGCAAGGTGGGTGTTATTATCTCAATGAGCAGCTGAGAGCCCATTGGTTGTAAACACAGACTAACAGAGTCAGCCCCCGCCCCCCCCAATCATTACAGAATCGAAACACATTGGCTCAGTGAGGCCTAATATTCCAGTAGGTGAGATTTCTATTTTTGTTTTAAATTAAGGTGACCAGATGTCCCTCTTTTGGCGGGACAGTCCCAATTTTTAACAATTTGTCCCGCGTCCCGCGGCGGTTTAAAAAAGTCCCAATTTTTTGGAAAGAATGCACGACAAGCTAGGGAACGGCGGGAGATAGACCAAATTTTTAATCAAGAACCCCTTCCCCCCCGGTCAATGGTGTCCCGCTTTAACAATGTTAAAATCTGGTCACCTTATTTTAAATGTTAGGCTCTAATTCTTGTTTTCTGTTATTGTCACTGAGCTTCTTTCAGACACATGTGTTTTACCTGTTGGAGGCCTGTCTCAACCAGGATTCCATGAGCAATTAAACCCCAGGGCCCTGCATGGAACTCGTTAACTCCCCCACCCCCATCCACCCCCACCATACATCCAAAACAGTACCATCCATTCTAGACTCTAGATTTACCATTCTTTTTTTCAGATTTATTTTATTGTCTTTGAGAGAAAGCGAAACAGAAAAGGGGGAAGGCCCAGAGCCATCTCCATAGTTGCACATCATTAGTTGTAATGTGGATTCATTCCACACAGGTGGCTGTGGGGCAGCGTGGGCCTCCCCCATGGGAGGCAGGAGCTTTCGTAGCTGAGTCATCCCAGTGGTTACCAGTAAGGCTGCAGTTCAGCATATGAGGTTGCACGGACTGGGGCAGGGAATCGAACCCTGGATATTGCGATTGTGAGGCAAGCGCTCAGCCACTGAGGTATTCCAGCATCCCCTAGATTTACCATTCTTGTGAGAATTGAGATACAGTCACTCAAATCATGTTATATGTCCCAAGGTTCAGATGAGGAATTCCAGTTGAGAAAAGGTGTAGTCTACCTACGAGGGCTGGCTGATAAGTTTTGCCTCCACTGTAATATTTTTTTGTTATATTAGACATATCTGGATATAATCCATTCAGTGTAGTCACAAGGTATTTCCCTTCCATTAGTCTTGATCTTTCACGCACAGATGCTTACATTTTTCACCCAGTGCACATCAAAGTCAAAGAATGTTCAGACATCCAGTTCAAACAATATGCTGTTATTGAATTCTTAACAGCAGAAAAACTTGCCCCAATTTTCCTGAAATTTGAAAAAGGTGAGGAATTCTTAAAGATCATTATAGGTGATGAAACTTGGGTCCACCATTATGACCTCCAAGAAAGGCAGTCCCTGGAATACTGCCATGAAGGATTCTTATCTTCTTTTAACTTTCTGTTTAACTTTCTATTTGTGAAATGCTCTTATTCTTAGTTTACTTAGAGGAGGAGGAGTTGGGAAAAAGAGAAGAATTAGGGATGATTTGTGGGGTAGGTTTTTGCTTCTTGTGGTCATTTACTGAGACATGAGTACTGGGGGAGGAGAGATGAAAGTTGACATGTCTATTATTAGCTTACCTTCATAGAATGCTTGAGTATTGTATTCGTTCTCTATTGCTGCATAACAAATGATCCCTCAGTGTAGCAGCTGAAAACAATATTTATTTTCTCACAGTGTCTAGTAATCAGAAATTTGGCTTTGGCTGAGCTGGATCCTCTAGCTCTGGGGGTCTCACATGACTACAGGTATCTCAGGACTCAACGGGGAAGGATCCTCTTCCCAGCTCACTCTGGTGGTTGCTGGCAAAATTCATTTTCTTGCAGGTTGTTACACTGAGGCTTTATTTCCTCACGAACTTTCAGCCAGAGGCCTCCCTCAGTTCCTTGCCACATGGGCCTCTCCACAGCACATCTCACAACACAAGAGCTGACTTCATCAGAGAGACTGCCGGGAGAAAGTGCTGGCGGGACAGAAGTCAGTCTTTTGTAACCTAATCATGGAAGTGATATTGCACCACTTTGGCCATATTTTACTTCTTTCTAGAAGCTAGTCATTAGGTCCAGCCTACACTCATGGGGAAGGAATTACCATAAGAGCTGAATACCAAGAGTTGAGGATCATTGGGAGCTCTGTCAGATGCTGCATACTACAGGCAGGTAGGCACTATTCTAACTGCTTTACACATTTTAACTAACTTAGTCCTTACAATATACCTTAAGATAGATATGCTCTTATTGTCTGCATTTCACAGATGAGATGCCAATAGGTAAGATAACTTGCCCAAGGTCACAAGACAGTGGGGTACAGGGATTTAAACCTAGGCTGTCTGATTTCAGCATCTGTATTATAACTAGTTGGCTGTACTGTCTGAAGTGGAGGTGTCAAGTAAGAGCTGGAGTCCAGACTTCTTGGGAGAGGATTGGGCTGGCAAAAGAGGCAGAAAGATGAATTAACTAATCCTATGATGAGAATCACGTCTGATTTCCAGTTTTGTTTTTCTCTAGCACCCAGACTCCCCAGGGCCAAGGAGATTAAGATGAAATAGATGTAAAGCTTTTCTCCTGGTATTTATCCCTTTCTTCCTGTACCCCCAATCCCTTCAACAAATACAGACTGACAACTACATGCTGGGGAAAGTATTAGATCCTGGAGAATGTTATTTTTTTTGTTTTTTAGATATTTGGATACAAAAGACATATCATTTTGAGATGTTTTTGAACAAGTTTAGCTTTCCCTGAAATCATCTACTTACCTGTCATGTCTTTCAACTTGATGTGTCTTTCTTTAAATGTTTCACTATTAAATGTTGTGACAGTATTAGAAAATAAGCAATTTGTAAAGCACTTGCATAAATTCTAACTGGCCTTACCACTTTAGCTTTCTCTATTAACCACTTAGCAATCAGAGCAACTCCTTAATTTAACATCTGGTGTGAAAAATAATTTTACAATAATTCCAATTAAATTAATTTTCAGTGTTCTTGTGTTCTTTGTCATCACATGTAGACTGATAAAATTCTGTTTTGCATATTATTGAATATGGGATGTATTTTTCCATTTGTGTCATTAATAGCTCACTATTATTTAATTTCAGAAATGAGTTCAATGCTCAATCTACAAATTATGAAGTAACCAACTTCTCCAAATGAACCACAATTCAGAGTTAAGCTTACTAGCCAATTTTTCTGCATTTGTATCAATCTGTAAGAGGTCAAAAATTGAGTATCTACTTCAGATAAATAGGTTGGACAGAATTTAGAAGTTCACTAACAACAAGTTTGACTGTGGATTAGGATAGATCATCACAGAGTTGATGAAAAGATGCAATTGCACAGTTTAGACCAACATTATCCAATCTCTAATTTATGGTTGGAGAAGATCATTGATGTGGCAACCCTGCTTCTTTTTTTAATATAAAGCTTAAAAACAATGGGAATAACAACTATACTGCTTTCAAGTTCTACTGAATATTTAGACTATTACCAAAATGTGTGTGTGTATGTGTTGTAAAAACCAGCCTATGGTGAATCCCAAGAAAGAATAGTGCTACCCAGGAAAATCTACCTGCTACAATTTTGATTAGCATATGAGCTACAATTTGGTCATACTGCTAAGCTATTCTGATAAACAAACAAACAAACAAACAAACAAACAAACAAACAAACAAACAAACAAACAAACAAAACCCAAGTATTTCCAAGGGGTAAATCTGAGAGAATGTCACAGCTCCATTTGCTCCAAAGAAATGTTGATATGTTGTTGCCATAGAAATATTGTCATGATTTTTATGGCTGTGCCGGAGCTTTTTTATTATTAGTTAATTAGAATTGTGAGAACTTGCTTTACAAAAGTGCTCATTTTTATCTGGTTTAGAGACCAATACACATATTTTCCTAAGAATATCATTGTCACCAGTTAAATAAAATTAACACATTAAAGATTCCCTTTTAGCCGATAAAATTGCTCTGGATCTAAATCAGGCTGTGGGTTAAGGCTTTGTTAAACCTTGACCAAGTGCTTTGCATATTTCTGGGTGTTATGTGGGGCTGTGGAACGTCACAGCTGTTCAACACCAAGATCTAATGGGAAGCTTGATCGAATAAACAGATTCCTGTGGTCCCTCTTCTGAAGATTCTCACTGGTAAATTCTGGCATGAGACTCTCAGCAATCTGTTTGTTGTTATTGTTGTTTTGGATTTTGTTTATTTATTTCTTTGCTTAACTTCCCAGCTGATTCTGATGATTAATTGGGGCTGGGAACCACTCCTACAGTGGTTCTCAGCGTCTGGTCCCAGGCCTGCATCGTCAACATAACCTGGGAACTTGTTAGAAATGCAAATTCTCAGGCTCCACCCAGCCCTACTAACCTTAAATCAGTCTCTGGAGATAACAATCTGTCTTTTAGCAAGCTCTCCAGGTGATCTTGATGCTTGATACATTCAGAGAATCATAACCTGTTCTCCAGACTCAGGTGGATGTCATGTTCTACCTTTCTTTGCTGCAGAACTAAGAAAAGGTCTTACTTTCTCTCCTTAAGTAGCCAACCTCTCTTTCCTTCTCTTCATTCTTAGCACGCCTGAAGAAGTGTGGAAGGGAAAACATGCTTCCTCAACTTCCCACTTCCTTGCTGCTTGGGAAGACAAAATACAGAGGGAGGCTCTTTGTTTTTCAGGAAGACAGGAAGGGGATAAAAAATAATAACCAATATGGGGAAGTGGCACAAGTTCTGGGATTTAAAATAGCCTTCCTGTCCTAGTCCCTGATTTTCTTCCTTCGGTTTTATCCCTTAGTATGGTGCTCACGGTCTCCTTATTTTCTCACTCCAGCTTCAGCAAAGCTGTATGACTCCTCACAGCAACTCAAGGCCTAAAAATAAACTATAGCCACGCAATAGATGTCTCCTTGCTGCATAAAAGCTTTCTTTTTACTTTTTAGTAGAAATCACCTGAACACAAAGTTTATATAGTACATTCTGGGTTTTTTTGATCATCTAGTGTTATTACCATAAACATTAACTCTTATATCTTACAGCAAACAATGATATCATGGACTATTAAAGATTGAAGCCATGTTTGTCCAATTAAATAATCCCAGATGTCTAGGATATTTTCTCTTGTACTTTTTTTTTTTTTTGTCTTTTCTCTCACCCTCCACCTATTAGCAAACATGCCCAAGTATCTTTTTAAATGTTTTCACCTTGCTTCTAATTTTTTGCTTTTAATTTGGGAGGACTGGGAAGCCACAAAAAATGTTTATTAGAACTACGTTTAGAATGAGTACAACAAATTTTCAAACTATTTTTGTATAACAAATTTGCAAATTTTATTTTTTACTGATAATCTCAATGCTAGTGAGGTTGTATTAAAGTTAATACTTCCTAATGCTTCTCATGCACGTGCTAGTTAAAGTAATTCTTTGGATAGCAACTTGGTACAGTATTCCAAGATCCTTAAAATACTTATACTCTTTAATATAACATTTTTACTTCTGCAACTAATATAAGAAAAGAATTCATTATTAAAAAATGTAACCACAATGAAGGTTGTTGTTTTATCATTTATATTAGAGTAAAACTAAAAATTATCTGACTATTTAATAATAGAATACTTTTTAGGTAAATTATAGAATCTTATCAATGAAATTATAGCCATTAAAACTGATAGATATAATGATTTTCAAATAAGTTTATTATATATGCATATAACATTAAATGAAGAAGGCAATTCATCCATCCACTGCAGAGGTTAGAAATAATATAACAATAAGTTAAGTATTGTATATAAACTAACTCATTTGAACTTCACACACAAAAAAAACCCTACAAAGTGCCATTATAATCTCCAACTAATAGTTGAAGAAACAGTTACTAAGAGTTTAATGCAAATAAATAATCATCAGAGCTGGCATTTTTTTTTAATGGTTTTTTTTTATTGTTTGAGAGAATGTGTGAGAGAGAGAAGGGGGTTCAGCCCAGAGCAGTTTCCATAGTGGTACCTAGTTGTGACATGGTTTCATTCCACACAGGTGGATGTGGGGCCACTTGGGGCAGGAACCAAACTGGGGCCTTCCCACATGGGAGGCGAGAACCTTCACAGAGAGGCTCAGAGGTTACCTGCTACACTGCAGTTCAGCATATGGATTTGCAGGGGTCGGGGCCGAAATTCGATCCCTGGATCTCGTGGTTGCAAGGCAAGCCCTCATCCTGTTGAGCTATCCTAAAATCCCAGAGCTGGTATTTAAACCTACTTAAGGAGGTTATGCTTTTAACTACCAGGTCTTTAAGTAGGGACATCTCAGTTTATGCTTGCTGTACTAACATAATTATTCATGGTGCCCCATTTCATTCTCAGACATCCTAATGTAGGTGAGAAATCATAAAAAAAGAAACAACAAGAAAGCAAGAAATTATATGGTTACACTAGCTCTAAAGGTGAACATAACCTTGCTTATAAATAAGGAAATTCTCAGTGGATCGGAAACTGTGAGGATTTTCTGAGACTGAGTTCATGTAGAATCAGAGGGGAGGGGGAACTAGTAACCCTGGACAAGATATAAGTAAGTGTATGATCGATTGCAAAGGGTCAGTAACCAAGTGGGCCTCGTTCCTGGAGTTTGGCAAAGCCAGGAGGGGGCCCAGGGACAACCAATATGGAAAAAACTAGGTGATTCTAGCAGGAATAGTGACTTCAGTTGTAACATGTAGATTACAAAAATGAGCACAATTTATCTTACACCAAGAGGTGGTATCTATTTCTCCACCTCTTGGATCTGGGCTGGCTTTGACTTTCTTTGATGAAAAGGATGTGATGGATGTGTTGCTGTGTGACTTCTAAACATGACTACCCTGTGAACAAGCCAGGGCCAGCCTGGTGGAAGATGAGAAACCATTTGAAGAAGGGCCAAAGTGTTTTAGCTGACAGCTAGCTTCCTATCAGACATGCAAGTAGGCCCCTTAGGACCAGCAAACCCAGCAACCAGCTAATTGACTGTGTTTCCAGCATTGACTACAAATGCACGAATAAAGCCATAGAAGAATTGCCTGCTGAGTCCAAATTGCTGACCCACAGAATTGTGAGCTGAATAACTGGGTATTATTTTAAGCCACTGAGCTTTGGGATCATTGAGCTACAGCAGGTAATACACCAGAAAACCCTTGCAAATATCTCCAACTTCCTCTCCTGAAAGGTCTAAGCAGTGTTTTTTTGGGGGTATTTGTGCCAGTCAAGAGCAAGACTTGGGACAGAAGGGCAGCGATGGTGTGTCTAAAGTCAACTGGGAAAAAATGAAGATCACTGAACCCAGAAAAACCAGCCATGACATAGCTTACCCAGTAAGATGTGTGTGGTCCATTCTTCCAAGAAATAAATTATGCATATTGCAAAATGAGATAAAAGCAAAGTAAAACTTGGCAAATACTTAAGAGAAGTCTTTCCCTATCCAGAAATTACTCTTTTTTTGTTATTTAATATTGGTGTTAAAGAAGATCTTGCCCATTAAGCCTTTTCCTCTGTGAACTCAAGTACAGGAATTACAAGTGAATGTTAACACAGTCCATAATTTTTGCCCCAAGAGGGGTTATAAAAAAACTTAGAGGGGAAGCCCGGATGGCTCAGTGGGTTAAGTGCTCACTTTGCAGCCCTGGGGACTGTGGATCGAATCCTGGCCCTGGCCCGAGTGGACCCATATGCTGAACTGGGGAGTGCCCCCAGCTCAGTTCTCACTGTGGTGAGACCCCAGCCCATTTCCTGTCCTGTGCAGCCCTGTGCCCACCTGTGGAATAAAACTATGTGGAAAAACCAATGATATGCAACTATGGAGACTGTTCTGGGCCCTCCCCCTTCTCTCTGTCTCTATGTCTCTCTCTGTCAAAAACAATAAAAATAAATCTTTAATAAAAGAAAACTTAGAACACTTTTCCCCTTTGAAATAGACACTTGATCATCCCACAAGTTTGGCTGTAAATTGCAGACAACCCCCTGTTTCATTGCTAAGATAAGTAAATGAGAACAGAACTGCTTACAAATTTGCAAACAGTAAGTGATCTCACAAGTGGAAGGCAATATCTAGCATTGTTTTATGTCTTTATTTTTTATTCAGGTGAAATTCACATATAACAGAATCAATTATTATAAAGTATAAAATTCAGTGGTATTTAGTGTCCTCACAATGTCCTGTGCCTACCACTTCTCTCTAGTTTCAGTACTTTTTCGTTACTTCAGAAAAACACTCATCATGAAGTAACCTCCCGTCATCTCCTAATGTGCTTTCTGTCTCTGTGGATTTGTTTATATAGCGTATAAGGAATCATTCATCCATCATGTGACCTTTCCGTCTACTTTCTTAGCATATTTTCAAGTTTTACCTAAGTTTGTAGCATATATTAGTATTTATTTACTTTTTCTGACTAAATTATATTCCATTAAATGTATAAGCCACAATTTGTTTACACCAGTATTCATTGATGGGCATTTGGGTTATTTCTGCCCCTTTGTCTATTATGAATAATTATGTCATAAACATTTGTGTACAAGTTACTGTGTAGACATATGTTTTCATTTCTCTTGGGTATATACCTAGGAATGGAATTGCTGGGTCATGTGGTAATTCTATGTACAACTTCTAGAGGAATCTTGTTTAATATAGAGAATAAAGGAGAAAACATAAATACCCCTTGGTTTCTGTCTTTTGGTGCCCTAAAATTTTTCTTATTGTCCATTATAAATAATTAAAAATAGGCCTAAGAATAAAAAGGTTAGTGCTATTTTCAAATGATGCACAAAGGTTTGGAAAAGATATATTAAATATATATCTATTAGGCAAATAAAATAGCATTATAGATGAAACACATTAAAAGAGATAAAAACATAATGATAAAGGGAATGTTTATCAAAGAAGATATCATAATTATGATATTATGTGAAACCAATCACAGGTCCTTAATATACATAGATTAAAAGCAGGTGGAACTGCAAGGAGAAATGAATTTATAATGTAGAATGAGATTTTAAACATTCTCTTAGAGACTGACGGATCAGATTTGCTAAAAATATATTTTTTGAGAATTCAATGAACACAATGAACAGGCTTTATCTAGTAGAAATAAATAAGAAGTGGAGCCAAACACATTCCTTTCTAACAGTTTCTAAGCAGCTGAAGTCAGGTTGCTCAGCCAGTGTTGCAGGGCTGGCTGATGGGGCCAAAGTATTGGGCTTATTTTTGACGCAATCAACTTGCCGAATGACTTTGACTACTCAGGCCTTTGACCTAAGATTCCTCATCAGTAAAATACATAGTTTTACTGGATTCAATGAATTAGGCAGTATATACTGGGTGTCTAGATGACTCAGGCACTGAGCTAAAACGGGAGAAAATGTTGACCCAGGCATGGTCTTTACCTTCAAGGAGCTCAGTTTGTTGGGGCAGACAGGCAGGGAAAAGGGGAATTTTTATGCAGTAGGTTGAGATAAGAGCAGGGTGAAGGCGGGGTGCTTTGGAACCCTCCTTGGAAGCCAAGAAGACATTGTGGAGTAAGTGATGCCTCAGCTGAGGCCTTTAAAAAAAATTCTTTTTAAAGATTTATTTTATTGTTTTTGACAGAGACAGAAAGAGACAGAGAGAAGGGGAGGGCCCAGAGCAGTCTGCATAGTTGTAAATTTACATCATCAGTTTTCCACATGGTTTCAGTTCCATACAGGTGGGCGGGACCACACAAGGCGGGAACTGAACTGGGAGCCTCCCTTATGAGAAGCACTCCCCAGTTCAGCATATGGGTCCACATGGGCTGGGGCTGGATTCCATCCTCAGTTTCCAGGGCTGCAAAGCGAGCCCTTAACCCGCTTAACGTGCTGAGCCATCCTGGCTTCCCCACTTTGAAAACTTTGAACACTGTAGTAAATTCAGTTTCCTACAGTGTATTCTTTGTATATCTGTTACAATCAGTCTTGCTATTGTAAATGTGATCTCTGTTGAGGGAAGATTCTCCCTTCTTTAATCTTCTAGGATAAAGAAAACATATTTGAAAATACAGTGTAGTAAAACAAAACAAAACCCACTCATTAGCACCACCTACTTATTGCTTAAGATACATACAGTTGGGAAGCCAGGATGGCTCAGTGGGTTAAGCACTCACTTTGCAGCCCTGGGGACCAAGCATAATGTTCTGGCCCTGGCACGTGTGGACCCATATACTGAACTGGAGTGTGCTTCCCATACGGGAGTCACCCAGTTTGGCCTCTGGCTCAGGGGCACTGGGGGAGTGGGGGTGGGCATGCCTCCCACGCAGAGGGTCCCCAGCCCAGTTTTTGCCCTGCATGGCCCCCACCGACATGTGTGGAATGAAACCATGTTGAAAACTGATGATGTGCAACTGTGGAGACTGCTCTGGGCCCTCCCCCTTCTCTCTGTCTCTCTCTGTCTCTGTCAAAAAGCAATAAAATTAATCTTAAAAAATGATACATACAGTTAACCATATTGCATCAAAGGCGGCAGGGAAACATACTTGCTTCTGAATGTGGACACTTGCATTTTTCATATCCTAGGTACTTGTAAGTTTGGATTGAGCAAAAGATGGCTGAACCTGCTTTATACCTTGCCATGGTGCTCACTAGGGCAGACAGCTCAGGCCCTTTTATTTCAAGACAGTTGCCCTGGCACCTTCCCTTTTCTTCCACTTAGTTGCTGAGCTTGGCCAAAGGAGGACTACAACTCACTGTTTAAACAAAAGCTGAATTGAATACTTACTGAGGCACAACCTCTTTCAGCAAAGCGAGGGTGATTTTGCATAGGGTTTGGGAAGGGTGGCGTTGAGGGAGTGGTGGCCTTCCAGAGGCAGTAGCAGGTTGACACCAGCTATATGGGAACCTGGTTGTCTAGCTGAGAATGGTGTTGATTGGCTGGCCTTTGAAAGCATAGGGCTATTTCTGGCTGACTTTCAGAAGTGTGTTCACTTCAGCAAATTGCCATTGATTCATTAAACGAAGGCAAGCTGTCATTGATCCATTAAACCAGCTTAGAACTGGTTCTGGTGGTTACTTGTCATACCTACAGGACAGTTAATGTTTTCCTAGGAGTGTGGGAACTTTTTGATTTAATTTGATTTTTCTCAGGAAGGTGGGAACTTCAAGACAATAATAATCTATGTGGAGGATAGATACACAAGTTTAAACCCAGAGGGAGGCAGCATAACATAGACCAAAAGCACAGGCTTCTTGCTAAACCTGGAAAATTGGCTCGCATTTACCTTTGCTCCTTCCTGAATCTTCATCCAGATGATAATTAAAAAAGGACACAAACCTATGAGGAAGAAAAGAACAAGTGGGGAGACAATAATAGGGAGTAGAAGAGCAGTTGAGAGATGTCAATCAAATTTTGGAAGCCCAACAGCAGATGGGCAATTGCTAATTGACCTAACAGAGAAACCTGAAACCATACTGCCTGCAGAGAGGGAAGCAAAGAAGTGACACTCCACTTTAGAGCTCTGGAAAATATCTCAGGAACTAGGGTGCCAGTTATCTCCAAAGGGAGGAGAGAGGGTTAGGGCTAAAAGCAGAATGATGGGTTGAAATTCCATAAATGAAGCAGTTAGATTCTTACGTCTCTTTCCACACAACAGGCAATAAAACAACTCATTCAAGAAGAAAATAGAAGGGTATTAAATTGAGGGATTCCAAGTTCAAGCATAGTTCTACAGATAGCAGAGGGATTAAGCAGAAATCAATATTTTGCAAGGTAAGATTTTAAAGCCTCTTTCCCTAACTTGGCTACCAGAATGCTGGCAACCAGGTAGCCACCTGTCAAGGTAAAGAATGGGAGGCAGAATTTCTCCCTGGAGAAAATGACCACCCCAGGAAAAGAAGACCGAGAGGTACTGACATGTATGAGGAGGTATCCCCTAGGAAATGCATGGCCCTCTGCCCAGTCATTCTGCAACTCAGTATGTCTCAGTTTCCCACACAGAGTTTCTTACCAGGTTTTAGTGCCTCACTCTTAAATATAAATACACAGATAGGAATCACCAGACATTTGAGGAAAGTCTCCAGTGTGAAAAAGTAGAGATAAAAACAGATATGATTTTTTACCTTATAACAAAATGAAATGGAAGAAAATGAAAGGAAAGAAAATGTTATAAAATTGTGGTGACTTGGCACTATCTCCCATTCTTATAAAATGAAATTAAATTAAAGAAATAATGAAACAGAAATGAAATGAAAGAATGAAACAAAATGAAATGGATTGAAATGAAATGGAGATGATTCTAGCTTCTCTTCCTTTCTCAAAAAACAAAATGCAATAAATATAATAAAATGGAATTAAAAGTGAAAGTGAAAGTGAAATTAATATGAAAGTGAAAATGAAATAGACTTAAATTGACACTGGATAAAAAAGTTGTGGTACATTTACACAATAAGAAAAATCAAACAAACAAACAAACAAGACATGAAAGAATTTGAAGGAAACAGATAATAGAGAAATCAGAAAAATTAATAGCTCCAAGTTGTGGTCTGAGTGATAAAAGAAGGTATTGTATTCATGAAGAAAGAATGAGATGTTTTTAAAAAGCTGTGCTTATAGGATAAAAAATTTTTTTGAAAATAATCATGGGGATGCCCGGCTAGGTCCTGGTTGAATGCTTGCCTTGCAATCTTGAAGTCTGGGGTGTGATTCCCAGCCCCAGCCCATGATAACCTATATACTGAACTGTGGTACAACTGGTAACTGCCAGCGAAGGTTCTTGCCTCCCATGCAGGAGGCCCCCCGATTCAGTTTCCACCCCTCACGGCGCCACATCTACCTGTGTGGAATGAAACCATCATGTCACAACTAATGATGTACAACTATGGAGACTGCTCTGGGCCTTCTCCACTTCTCTCTCTCCCTCCTTCTCTATCTTTCTCTCACCTTCTTTCAAACAATAAAATAAGAAATAAAATCTTAAAAAAGAAAAGAAAAATCATGATAGAAATACTCATAAAAAATCAATAGATAGAAATTTAAAAAACCAGTAACTGTCACAAAATAATCATATGACTTTAAGGATGTTACTCAAAATTCGTCTTAATTTTCTTTTCTATAAAATGAGGATAACAATAGTAGCTAGCTCATAGGGTTGTCCTGAGTATTAAATGACTTAATACATGAAATGAATACATAATTACTGCTACATTAGTTTTTCACTGGCTATTTTACCATATTATAGCAGAGTAGATTCCATTTTGTTGCTTAATTTTAGCATGTCAATAATATTATTGGAATAATTGCTACATTTTGTTTATTAGCTTCTTAGAAAAAATTAGTCTATATAAACAACATGGAAAAACATGTTGTATAACTCAAAAATATTTTTACAACTACACAAGTAGTAATTATTTCTAAGAAAAACAGAACAATAGGAAATTCATAAAGCTTATTGTGAGCTGCTTTTTTTTTTCTTTTCCTTTTTACAAATGAAGAAAATTTTAGTACAGTTCAGTTCAGCATGGCTGGTTCAGTTCAGCTCCTTCACTGACAAGTCTGGGAGCAGGGAACGCTTCGGTTCCCCTGGCTTCTCTTTGTGATGACCAAGGTATAAAAGGGCATCAAACGTTACACTTCACGTTTTCTTATTTTTCTTGATCTTGACAGATTTGGCATCTTTTCACCTGGCAGTGAGCAGAAAATTCTTGATTTCCTCAATTTTGTGAGACATGGCTCTCACAAAATTGAGGGGGGGCAGGAGACCATGGCGGGGTCAAGAAGGGAGGAGGACAGGAAAAGCTACTGGTAGCTGTTTTGATCCCTAAACCCTAAGTGGCAGGTTTGGGGTTGAAATCCACTAATTTTTCAAAAATTATGTACCTGTTCCCATGTGTCAGGCAGTACATTAGAGGCTGCTATTTGGTATTTTCATAAGTGCACTTTAAGAAATATAAACATGTCTGAAAAACTTTTTAAATAATAGAGTTATTAAAGGTGAGTAAATCTCTCAGAAAGTAGAACTAAAAGACAAAGAGATGGAATATGGGAAAACAAATACAAGAAAATTAGAAAATCAGCCCAGGAGATACATCATCTGAATAATAGGAGTTCCAGAGAGAAAGGGCAGGGGTTTGGGGGAGAGAAAACCAGACTGAGAGAGAAACGCATCAATAAATAGAGGGGAGAAAACTACCAGAGACATAATTATTTTTAAAAGATTAATTTTATTGTTTGAGAGAAGGTGAGAGAAAGGAGAGAGAGAGAGAGAGAGAGAGAGAGAGAGAGAGAGAGAGA
>PVKE010031730.1:0-18881 GCA_004027555.1 Craseonycteris thonglongyai
TTAATTAAGTGCATTCACAATGCACAAAAACACCATGTAAAGATTCAAGTCATCCCCTGTCTGAGGCCCATGGAACTCTCTAGAACCCTTACCTGAAACAGGCACTGAGTTTGTGTGCTTGTTTGCCGTTTTCTTTTTTTTTTGCAAGGATACTATTTTCTATAAGAATTCATATTGTGGCCTAGCAAGAGTTCTCTGGCACTTAGGTCTGTGAAACAATGAAGAACTTACCCCGGGAAAGTATAAATAAAGACAATCAACTTCCTAGAACTGGTATAGGAGCTGTTTTCATATCCTGAAAGGTCTCTCTCTTTCCCTACTTAAAACCAAGGCCTATTGTTGCAGAAGTTTTTTAAATAATACATGCACCTGGTTGAGCTGTCACAGGACTCCAGAAATAACACCACCTAAAATGAAGTGAGGGAAAATAGTAATTCTAGCAACAGAGGAAATGAATTTTGACAGGGGTACTCCACAAGTAAGTCTAAATTGCCTGTTTAACCCTGCAGAGGTCTCAGTCAAAAAAATTACAGTGTAGGTTGTGTGTGTACACAAAATACATTCATTATTAGTATGTGCTGATACGCAAAAAAAACGACACTGCAAAATATAATAAACTATACGACTATATTTATTTTTAGTTACAATCTAGAAATTATTAAATTTTTCACATTTCAGTACATACTATTTAGTAATGAATGTATCTCTCGGATACAAGCAACCTACACTAATGTTTTTGACCAAGACCTCTGCAGGGTTAAGATGTTTTAAAGACGCGTCTGAGCATCTTTTTCTGAGCATATGTGTAAGAACATTAAAACTTTAGGAAGTGGCTCTTGCAATTTCTTCTTATAATTTAAAGTTGTTTCCAAGTGGGGCCACCTTTATTGTATTACTAAATCATCCAACAGACCAGAAAATGCCCCTCGTTTTGAGAAAAAGGCAAAATTATAGAATATTTTCTATTGGCTTTTGGAAAGCAACAAATAGCCAATTCCATTGCTGGGTGTAGCCATGTAGTTCTCTAATTATTTAAGGAAATAAAATAATGCCATCTTATTCTAGTACAAGTTAATAAAAGTGCTATATTAAAGTCAAATAGCTGGGTTGCTATCAGTGCCTTTGAGGGCATAATAAAGCAATTAGCAACATAGCTGATTGTCTAAGAAACAAAAAAAACTCAGAAAGAAAATCTGAAAAACCTCCTAGAAGTTTTCTACGACTAAATGGAAAGAGATTGTTTTTCAGTTGAATTTAAATAATGTGACTTGAGGGAGTCCTTTCTTACAAAGAGTCTTTATACTTTTCCCCAGCTTCCTTGTTTTCTCTTAGATTACGTTTGCTCAGTTAAATGTGAATTTCCTATTGTTGGAAATCGGTCCTTTTGTGGCAGGCCATAGAATGCCCCGCTTCTGCTCACATATACAGTCGATGAGCTTTGCACATGTCACTATAGAAATATTAGCCCCTGATGCTCTGGACATGGGGGAGGGGGGGGACCTTGGAAACATATCTCAGCTGTCCCAGAGAGTAGCTGGAGTGCATGCAATGTGGCTGGTTAGCTCACATGTCACTCCCCATCATGTCAGCAGTAAAAAGGGGCCCCATTGCTGTGTTCCCCTCTCCCCAAGATCAACAGTCACCCTAGCAACAGGCAAACAGGGGCCTGTGGGATCCGGCACAGTGAGTATCTCACCAGGAAACTAGCTGCTAGGATGCCGTAAATTACTATGTCCTGACCTGATAATGGAAAACAGATTTGCCACACAGCTAAAGGGTGGGGCAGAGCTTCCCAGGCCCTTTAATGTGTGTTTCTAAAGCCACCAGCCATCTAATCCTCTCAAAGGCCTGGTTGTTCTGCTTTGAGCATTCCATTTTAGAGAGACACAGAATCCTGTTTTCACCAAAGAAAAGTTTGGTTGAAAGTAGGGGTCTACAAAAGGCATTCATTTATTCAGCAAACATCTTTTGAGGGGCAGCTACGACAGAAAGAGAAGATTAAAAACGAAAAGGGTACCATCTCCTTCCTGAAAGAAGTTGTTAGTGAAAATATTAACCTTGAGGTTTAGTGGCAATATTGGCCTGTTGGATTTGAGTCAGTTAATATTTACTGAGCACCTACTTTGCTCCAGACACTATTATATGAATTATGGTTAAAAAGATAGAGGCGGGAAGGCCTTAGTCATTGATAATCAAGGGTGGACCACGATCTTCCATGGCAATGTGCTGGTATCATCTTAAAGACTCTGATTTAAGGGTCCTATTATTTAGCTTTTCCCATTGCTGTCATAATCCACATCACCTTTTTTTGTTGTTCTTCATGTAACCAGAGTCCTTGAATTGCATTTTCCAATGGAAGTCATCTTTTATTTACTCTCTTTAAGAGCAAACAATGGTTACTGGAGTCAGTTGGTTTTGTAGATATTAGATGAGGCCCAAGAGAAGAAATTCGGTATCTTTCCATTAAAATATCTATCTGATTTATATGAAGATGAAAAGAAAATATGAAGGCTGACTAGAGAAGGCTTCACGAAACATGAACAATGAAAGGATGTTTCTACACTAATTGTATAGCAAAGGCCTTCAGCAGCTTCCACTCTCATGAAAATAATCTTTTCTGTAAACTCCAGTGGGCAGTCTTCCACCCTCTGCTTGGCACATCCCTCTATAAAGCTCCATGGCATAGAAACGTCTCCCTTCTCTAAAGCTGCTGTGTAGCTCACCTGAGTCTAGCTCACCCAACCTCGTTCTGCCCTCTGGAACAGAGCTGTCCGTTAAACTTTCTGCGATGATGCACAGGTTCTACACCTGCACAGTCCCATACACATTCGTGAGCCCCTTGTGGCCACTGAGCACTCAACATCTGGCTAGTTAAACTTAAAAAGTGAATTCTTAATTTTATTCCATTTTAGTTAATTTACATTTAACTAGTCTCACATGTCTAGTGGCTACCACATGGAACAGCATGGCTCTAACACAAAGCAAAATAAATCTCTAAGTACCTTTAAGGATGGTCAGGTAGAAGAGGCATACGATCAGTTGTTACCTTACCCCCCTTAAGTCTTTCAAGAGAAATTCCTCCATGCCCTACAGGTAGATTACCTGGTTTCTCAGCCCCTCCCGGCAAGTCTCGTCTACCTGCTTCCACATCATGTGCTCAGCTCATGCCTGTGATTTAAGAGGAAAGCAGATAGAAACCAGCTGCTGTTTGGGGGTGATCTCTGACCTTTGGCCTCAGAAAATCTCAGTGGTAGACACCTGTAGGTCCTGCCATACTCAGAGCGAGCAGTGTAGCCTCAGACACTATCCTTGACGTTTTGGACTCAGTCTCCAATTTACATAAAGAGAAGGCTGGGTTGGATGACCTCTGAAGTCCCTTCAGCTCTAATGTTCCTTTTAAAATTCCTCTAAAAAAAATGAAAGAGTTAGAACTTGTCTTTTAATAGTACTTATTTAAGCGCCTGGAGCACTAAATATTGGAATGAGTTATTTATGAGAATCAGCTTACCCTTCTGAAAGAACTCAGGCAAGTAACAGAGATACATAAATCCAAAGGGAAATGCAGGCAGGACAAAACCCAAGCTCCGTATTCCTAAGCCCTACAGGTCAAATGTTACCCACTTTTGAAACGAGCTCCATCCATGTTAATAAGTCAATCCCCTGTTCACCCCCATGCACAAACATTTTTTTATGCTTATAAGAATACTTTCCCACAATATTTCATTCAACGTCTCCAGAACCTATTAGGTAGACCAATGGGAATGTATTTAATAAGACACCTTTTCCCAAAGAATACCTGAGAGACCACCTGAGAAGCTGACGTAACATTAGAAGCAGTCCACCTTCGGCCTTTTAAGTCATCTTCATAGTAAATATAAGAAGGTGTGGAGAGGCAGCCAGAAAAAACAAGCAAAACCCATTTCATATGGCTCTTGTTATATTGACAATTGTAGCCAGTGATTCTTGAATATTTTTTAAGGATTTATTTTAATGTTTTAAGAGGAGGTGAGAGACAAAGACAGAGACAGAGAGAAGGAGGGAGGGCCCAGAGCAGTCTCCACAGTTGTACATCATTATTTGGGACGTGGTTTCATTCCACACAGTTCACACGGGGTAGGAACTGAACTGGGAGGCAAGAACCTTCGCTGCCAAGCCATCCCGGTGGTTACCAATTGCGCCAGCAGTTCAGTATATGGGTTTGCCCAGGCTGGGGCCAGGAATCAAACCCCAGGCCTCGCGATTGTGAGGCAAGCGCTCAACTGCTAAGCTATCCCAGCATCCCTATTCTTGAGTATCTACTGTGTTCCAGACACTGTTCCAAGTGCTTATCTGGGGCCTTAGGTTCCTCACCTCATAATGTTCATTAGAACAACAGCAAGAATAGACTCATGTATGCAGTGCCGGGCTCTCTTTCAAGGGCTTTCCACAGCCCTGTGAAACTGGTACTGTTCATAGTTGGCTATTACACATATGAAAGCTGAGGTTCGAATAGGTTGTGAGTTGCCCCAAGCCCCACAGCAGTTAAGATCTCAAAAGCAGGCCTTCCAAGCCCCTGCTTTCGTCTGTGTGGACTGCATCCGTACTCCCAGCCCCAAGGACCTGCAGCACGGGTCCAGCTTGCTTCCCTCTGCCCCTCCTCAAGCATCCTGCCAGAGGAGATAGGATCTACCTCCTGTTGAGGGGGTATAATTTCTATTTCCCTAAACAAGAGATTAAAGTTTATGGCCTTGGCAGTCCAAGTGGGAATGGCCCATGATCACGAATAATAGAGGCTTTGTCTCTACAACCTCCCATATCCAGCGGCAAAGTGAACAATTCCGACTTCATTCTGTTTCCAAATCTCCAGATGGCTGGCAGCATGAATAGAGCTGGGCAGAGTCCAGGTTTTTGGTCATAAAGGCTTAGATTTGAATATTGACTCTCTGTCTTAGTAGCTGGGTGTCCCCAAGCCAGCTGTTAAACCTTTCTGGGCCTCAGTGCCCATTGCTGTATAATAGGAGTCACAGTTATTTTGCAAGATCATTGTGAGGAGTCCATGAAGTTACATGTAAAGCGCTTGGCATTCGGCAGGTGTCCAATAAATGCCAGCCCATTTCCCCCTTTTCTCACCCCACTTGTGAAGCTCTGTCATTTTGCTTCCATCAAGCCCAATCTGACTGCTAGTGGTGTAGCAACAGTCAGGTTACAGGAAAGAGGAAGCAGTGTGTCCGGCAGCGTGGGGTGCAGCAGTGCTGTGGCATGGCTATGACCCAGGGACAAGGTCAAGCTCATGGTCTTCCACAGAAGACCTTCAGCATTTGAATCTCAAGTCATGTTACTGAGAAGTCTTAAAGCAACTGCAATGTTACTAAGAAACCTTGGAGTAACAGCAAACTATTTGCCTTGTGTAGTTCCATCTCCTAAATTCAGGGTTATGTGGAAGTTAACCACACAGGGAAAAATCAATACGGCCTTATAGCTCCAGAAAACCATTGCTTTGTTCTTCTTAGTGCATGCAGTAACAGCCCTGACAAGGCCAACAGCCTGTTGACTGGGAGAGGAAGTAATGTGACTGTCTTGAATACACACATCAGAATGATTTACCATCATCATGTGCATAGTTTACCTAAGTCTGCAGAAACTGCTAAGTCACTTATCAGAAGCAAACATTTCCACTGCGTAGTATGGTAGAAGGGGAATTGGAACTTGGGAGACAGGTTCACCAGGGTTTGAATTTTGATTTTTTATTACTTGCTGAGTAACCTGGGGCAAGTGACTGAGTTTTGTTCACCTGTACTAGGGGATAATAAGAACACTGGCTTCTGGAGCTGTGGCCACTTGTTCTCCAGCTCAAGTTGCATCATAAACTCATTGAGGGCTCGTTAAACCACAGGTCCTAGGCTCCCCCTCTCTTAGACTTTTTTGATTTAATAAGTCTGGGGTTCACAGCAGCTAGTTCAGGGTCTTCACTTTAAGAAATGCCGATTGTTAAGAGTCAATTAAAATGAAACATACTAAGACCATTATAAACCGTAGTGATGATGATGGTGGTGATGTCAGTGATGATGATGATTGGGTCATTGGTTACTGCACCTTTTTCTCCTGTGATCTGTAAATTATTAGGTGTGGGCAGAAGAAAAAGCTGGTGATCAACAATGGAAGTGGACCTGTGGAGGACAGGAAGCCAAGTGGACTCAATGGGGAGGCCAGCAAGTCTCAGGAGATGGTGCATTTGGTGAACAAGGAGTCATCGGAGACCCCAGACCAGTGTATGACAGCTGATGAGACACGGAACCTGCAGAATGTGGACATGAAGATTGGGGTGTAACACCTACACCGTGACCTTGGAAAGAAATGACACATCACCATTACAGGGAGCTGGGACACTTCACAGATGCAATGTGCTACTGATTATTTCATTGGGGTTCCTTTTTATTTTTAGCATAAAATTTTCTACTCCTTTTTGTTTTTTGTGTTTTGTTTTTTTAAAGTTGGTCCAATTTATAAAAACAGCGTTACTTTCTGAAACGAGGGCCCAATTCACAATCGGCAAGTATTTGTTCCAGTTCCCACTTAGCAGCCTCTGACTCCCTGGTGTGTGCTCTGGATGGCTTCTACAAAAAGACACAGGTCCGTTTTCCCAATCCCCAACCCCCGTCCCCTCCACCCTCCCCCCACCCCCCAGGTGACAGCCACATGCTAAGGACATCCCCAGGGCTAAGAGGGATTGGTTCCTGGGAGGAAATCTGAATGGGCCCATATTGCCCTTCCAGCGGCCCAATCCCTGGGTATTGCTTTCCAGTGAGGTAGGGGATCGGGGTGTACTGGCTACACATCCCCTTCTATAGACCCCCTGGAAATTTCTCTGATGCTCTGGGAAATGCCCAAAGGGGGAAGCTATTTATCTGTAGTAAGCTATTTATCTGTGTTTTTGAAATATTAAACTCTGGAGGTCCGTTGATCAGTATGAGTTGTTTTTGTTGTTACTTCATCAGAAGCATAAAAGGGTTTAAGCTGATGCACAATAAACACCTGTACTTCTTCTACTTGAAGCTTTTGTGCTGTGATCCTTCAGTTTCTTAACCTGCAGGGTCTGGGTTCCAATAGCTCATCAGGTAGATGGGAGAAGGTCATCCCAGAAAGTCTTCATCTCGAGGGCAGTAAGGCCCTACTCAGGCTCACTCAACCCAATGTCTCAAGACCAGAAGATCAGGACAGGCAGCACTTGTTTATTTCTGAGGCTCCGAAAGCTTTTGGTCCTGTCCTAGAAGCAGATTTGTGAGTTTCAGCCGCTTTATGTTTTGATGGCCTCCTGTTCTCGCCCCTGAAAGGCTGTGAAAAGTCACATCACATTTACACGACTTATCATTGCGGCATCTGATTTCATGGACACTGACCCCATTGGGGATGTCCAAAAACAATATGGAAGTGCCTTTTGACCTCTTGTGATGGAAGGAGAGGCAATGGAAAGGAAAGAGAATAGACAGTAGCCAACTGATTGGCACAGGTTGGGGAAAGGGGGAAGGGAAAGGGGGAAGGGAGCAGTGTAGAGCCTGTTTGAGTAATTTTATGGCTGTATTTGTTTATACTTTTAACAAGCTAGTTGTCTGTCCCCAATGCAGCTGCTACTCAGGGTAAGTTAAGTACCTGGGGAATCCCTCAAAAGGTTATAGGACTTCCCACCCCTGGAATCTCATCACGAGATACCAGGGTTATGGCCAAATAAGAGATTAATGGCTCTATCCCTTGCTTGGCAAGTCCTTTGTGGTCTTTATCCATATGTTCAGAAGGCCCCCTACCTCCTGGAACTTCCTAGGGCTACCTGTAATAGAAGAGATTGAATCTATAAAGTAAGGGCTCCTATACAATGAGACCTCCTTCCTCAGGTCCCCATAAAAAGTCATCTGATGCCTAAACTGATATGCTTAACTGGAGATGTTTCTCACACAAAAAGGAGAATGGGGGAGGGGGACAAAGGTAGAGGAAGAAGGGGGGGAAGAGGAAAGAAAGAAAGGGGAAAAGAGGAAAAGCTTCCTTAAGGGCTGCCTTGTACAAAGAGTCAGTTCTGAGATACTTTAAAGGAGAGAAGCCCATTTTCTGCACTCATTCCCAAACTTGACTCTCCCCTATTCATCCTCACACCCTCTTCCCTGCGTGGTGTTTGTAAACCTTGGTTCTCTTCTTCTGTGAACATTCTTGGCAACTGCCATTTTCAGCTATCTGTTTTTTGTTTTTGTTTTTCAAGTTGACATAATAAAATGGACATCCGGCCACTTTGTTTTTATTGCTACTCGTGTCTGAGTGCTCCCTGTTTCCCAAAAGCTGTCCTGGCTCTTTAACCTGAATGTAACTAGTCACTCCAGGGTCACTCCCGCTAGGGATGGGCTGAGATAGGAGATTGCTTTCTATTTTATTTTGGAATTAAATAGGACCCTTCCATTTATTATTGTTGGAGTCCCTCACTTGGATATGTCTCTATGTTCTCAAGATAGAAATAGGGGAGGTCTATAGCTTCTATCTCATAGATGCACTATCATTGCAATATTGCCAGAAGTTCATGCAATAGGATATATTCTGTCCCATTTGAAATAACAGCATAATTCTATAAGCACAATTTGACTACATATCATTCCTACCAGTAACGTGCCAGGTGACCTGGACTAAATCATTAAACTGGGGCTTGCTTGTAAAAGTTGGGGGGCCAGCATTTCATTAGTTTGTGAAGCTTAAGAGAGCAAAGCTGAGAGCTTAAAATGTAATTTTTCCTATAGTCATAAATCTTTTGTGTCTCCTGAGGGTTTCCTTTAAAGTAGCACTGGGTGAAAAATAAAAAGAGACAGAAGACACCTTTCTATTCATTTTTCACAGATTCTAGCCTGTAGGATGGATTTCTTCTGCAAAACCTCTCAAAACATTTTACATTGAGACATCGAGAACCAATTTCATGGCCAATGTTCATTCATTTCTGATACAGTAGGAGTAGGAGAAAGAAAAATTCAAATCTCGAAAAGAGTAAAATGTACTTAAGAATAAAGTGGTCCATACATCTTTATGTAATAGGTATGCCTTTTGTAAATCACTTTGAGTTTTCAAAGATTAGTTCAATATCCATGCATGTACAATGACCATTGTTGCTTTAATTTTTCACAGCACACTCTTCCGAATCTGATTTTTTTTTTTTGTATATTTATTGATGGACCAGTAATCATGAAGAAAACATAATATATATATGACTCAGTTGAAACAACTTATTGGAAAATATTAAAAGGCTACTATTAAAAGGTTACAGGGAATGGACTCAGGAGTCTCTGATCTAAGGAGGGGTGGGTATCTGGGAGGTGTGATTATCTGACTGAGTAATTTGGAGGCACAAGGTTAAAGGCTTATGAGGTGGTTGAAGCTTCACACACGTCTTTTTTTTTTTTTTTTTTTAAGAAAAACTACCTGGATTTCCTTTGGAGAATACTTAATTTTTCATAGAGGTATGTGGTCCACATATTTCAAACTAAATGAGATGTCATGAAGTGTTAGTTCTTTCGAAACCAAGAACTACTCTTGAACTTCCAGGTAAAGAGAATAAAGTAAACACACTCACCTCCATTTCCTTACACAAGCCTCTAAAAGGACAATACCTAAGTATTTCAAAAAGGCAAAGACCCATGGGGTCAAAGAGAATGACAGGAGAGACAATAGTTACAAAAATGTGAAGCTGGAATGTGACCTGTTCACTGGTGACTGAGTAAATTAGAAAAAGGTCAATCCTAAACCAGCAGAAGGGAGAGTTGAGAAGCAACCAGGTTTGGGTAGCAGGACTCCCAGAGGTTCAGGAATTGGCAGCATTAGCTACCTCCACATATGGTAGAGAAAGCAAGGCTAAAATTAAGAAGAAGGGTTTAAAGTCTATTTAAGATGCTGTTAGAACCCCAGATCTCTTCTCCCACTTTAAGTAGCTGAGTCATTGTTCTTTCCCAATTCCAGCAAATGACCAGAAGTTTATTATCCGAAGACAGCAAAATAAAGAAGTCTGTGACTGAAGGGCAACAAGGCACACACAGTTGACATTAGAAATATCAGGCTGAAAAGTGAAGCCGTGCGTAAGGGATGTTGAGATTGCCTAGCCTTCTTCCCTACCTTGGCTTCCAGAACACAGATAGCCAAGCGTCTAGGCATCTTCCAGGCAGAAGTTAGTTCAGTTTTCTGGGGAACCGGATAAGCCTGAGAGAAAACCCTCAAAGTATTAACATGATAGTTCCCCAAGGAAAGGGCCAAGCAAAGCAAACTAAAGTGAAGATCACATCTCAAGCGTCGCCAGGACCACACAAGGCTTTCGCTTTCTGTGCCTCCCTCTGACACATGAGAAGCACAGACAATTCACAGAGAAGAAAAGTGTTAATTTAAAAAAAATCATTAATAACCTCAGTAAGGTAAGAAGAGACAATATATCTATGAAGCAGGAACAGAAGGCTAGGGTGAAAAGGGAACATTCAGAGAACACCTAAAAAGGGATCTCTTTAAAATTTAAACATGAAAACACATATTTAAAAATAAACTCAATAGACGGTTTGGAAAATAAAGTTGAAGAAGTATCCAGAGAATAGAGCAAAAACAAAGCAATGGAAACAGGAGAAAAGATAAGAAAAGTAGAAAATCATTCTAGAAAATCTAACATGCAAATTATAGGAGTCTTGGGGGAAAAAAAACAACAGAGAAAATAAAGAAATCGCCCAAGAAATAAAAAAAAATTTTTTTTTTTTCAGAATTAAAGAACATGAATATCTAGAACCAAGTGAATGCTCAGCACAATAGATGAAAACAGATCCACACTACAGCACCATCATTTAAAAAATCCATAACAATTGGGGCAAAGAGATTATCTTATAAGCTTCTAGAGAGAAAAACATTGATAATGTTGAAGATCAATAATCAGAATAGAGTCAGACTTCTCAACAGGCACACAGAAGACCCTGAAACAGTGCCTTCAAAATGCTAAGGCAAATATTTCCAAGCTAGGCCCCTAATGTGGCCAAACTACAAATTATGTGAAAGGGTAGAATGAAGACATTTCAGATATGCATTATCTCCAAACCATTCTCAGGCAACTTCCAAAGGACGAATTTCACCAAAACAAGGGAGTTACCAAGAAAGGGGAAGTCGTGAGATTCAGGAAGCAAAGTAAAGGGAATTCCTAAAATGACAATAAAGGGAGATCCCAAGATGACAGCTGTATAGCAGACCCAGGGAACCATCAATCCAAACTGAGGTCCTGACTAATAAATGAAATTAGAAACATCTTGGGTTCATCAACCTCCAATTAAAAAGAAAATTATGCTCTGATTATATCAATTAACTACTGATGCATTAAAAACCACTCTAAAATACACTAGCTTAAAACAATACAGTTATAATATTATCTCTCATGAGTATACTGGATGCTTCTGCTGGTCTGAGCAGAGCTGAGCTGAGCTGACTAGACTCACCCAGGTGTCCGTGGTTAACCAGCAGGTCAGCTAGACCCTGCCGTGGCTTCATGTGGGATGGCCGGGATGACTAGAGTCTCTTTCTGTGTTTCTCATGTGACTCCAGCTGCTGGTCCAGGCCTGGTAGGGATCCAAGTGACAGCACATGCCCACAACTCTTCTTGAGGCAAAGGCCAGAACCAGCAGTCTCTCATTGCACCATTCACTGCTGGCCAAAGTCACAAGAGCAGCCCCGACTTAAAGGATGGGAAATATAGTCTACCTCTTAATGGGAGGTGCTGCAAAGTCACATTGCAGAAAGTATGACTTTCAAGGGGTCCAATGATCAGGGCCATTAACCAACTACAGCTGATGTGTTGACAGTTTCTTGTGTTCGAGGCCACGTCTCATGTTTATAAGATAAACACATCATTTGGCCATCTTGGTTATTGCATTAATTTAAAAAGTCATACACTTCACAAATGCCATGTTTCTTGGAAAAGGAGAGATCAGGATCTTGCGAAGATATAAGTTCTAGAGATTAGCTGGTAGCGCAGAAAGAGCATGAGTTTTGAAATCAGACAGACCTGGGTTTTAACTACTGATGCTACCACTGAACTGTGCAACCCTGCTCACACATCTTAAATACTTTGAGTCTTAGTTTTCTCATCCGTAAAAGAAGGACAATAAAACCTTCATAGGTTCCCTATAAGGATTAAATGACGTACTAAGAACATGGCAGTGCCTGGCATAATCAGGTCCTCAGAAAGACTAGTTCCTACCTGAATGTTCAATGATCTCCCCCAGACACACAGTAGGGACTAAACTTCTCCCTTCACCATTCCTTTCAATGTCCTGAGCTCTAACCAACTTTTAAGGGTGTGTTGCTAATGACATAAGGTGCCTGGAACCAGAAGATTTCAGAATCCAAAGCTCCTTGGGAGGGAAGCCCTTAGATTTTAAGAGAGATGCTTTTTGCTTTCAAAGCAAGAGTGAAGAACAAGGAGTGTAGGAAGCAGATTGCTGGCGACCCTTGCTGACATCTTGGCCATACAAGCTATGGCTGCAGAGAACCCAAAGTCAGGGCTCAATCCATGCTTTCTTTCATCATAACCTCAAGGAAGTTGTCCCACTCCACACTTACCCAGACTGAGCCCCTGTCCCTCTCAGGGCCACCGCTATCTTGTGCATGTGTCACTGAAGCAGGCCTTCCGCTGCCACTTCCTTAATTTTTCCATCAGCCTGTGTCTTCCAGGAGACAAGCAAGCCTCTTGGGGACAGGATTTGATTCTGTGTCTTCAACACACAATTCAAGGTCAGTCATAGCCTCAAAAGTCACGGAGTGCTCATGGATGCCTGTATTGACATATCTTTGAGTCTTTCCTCCTGGGAGGGAAGAAGAATTCTTTTCCCATTTTTAACAGGAAGTTCATTATGGTCTCCACGCTACACAAGCAGACAGTGATGGAATCAGGAATGCTACTCAGCTCTACCCAGCCTCTAACTTCATGTACTTGATTCCTATCCTCAGAAGTTTGATAGATTGAGTTGAGGGTTGTCTCTAATGCTGCAAACCAGGTCAGCATGTCCTTGCTCTCTGTGCCAGCTGAGGCCAAAGGAGGCTTCCAGAAACCACAGGAAGGGCTTGGGGATGAGCAAGCCAAGGTGCACTCATTATTTTAGCCATGTTGGTGATATAATTAGTTTAGGAAACTGAACAACGTCATAGGTGCTGTGCTTATTAGACATAGAAGGAGCAGGCCATGTGTACATGTGGTTTTTCTATGATGCCGTGGGCAAAGTGTCAGGAGAGCAGGAAGTTTGGCTCAATCATATCTCTTTCCCAATAACCAGCACCCCAACCCCCAGCCCCATTCCCTGCCTCTGGCCTTCAACACCAGTCTTTTGCCTGTCAGGGCTCCCCATCAGCCGCCTCCTCATCCTGCCCCCTCAGGGCTCCAGACTCCTTGTTCATCATGGGATGACTAGCTCCAGTTGTCTAGTCCAGACCACTTCCTGCTTCCTCACCCCCTAAAGAAGAATGGCAAGAACCTCACAAAAGGCAGTTAAAATTTAGTTAGATAATAGTGGCCTTTAAAATAAGACTCCAAGTTCAAATTCAACCTTTGCCACTTACTTCCTGTATGACCTTACAGAAGTTATGGAGTGGCTCTGTGCCTCAGTTTTCTCATCTATTAAATGGGAATAATACCACAAGAAAGATTGCTGGGAGTTAAATAAGATAGTGTATGTAAAAGGCTTGGAATATACTAGATGTACACGTGTCCCTCCTCCTTCCTGCCATCATCAATGTTTGTCTTGTATGAATGCATAGTAGGACCTAGACAGACCATGAACTATGATGTAGAGGAAATCCGGGCAAGTCCAAGAATTTTTGAGGTCCCCCCAAAATTAGCCCCTTCTTAGCACAGTCTAAGAAGGGGGGGGGTGGGTCCTAAAAACCGACTCCCCTCCCACCCTGAGAGGTTCTAATAGCCATCAAAAAAAAAAAGAGTTTCCCCCCTGTTTTCTAAGAAAAGGTGGAATATGCAGACTTATTGTTGCCAACGTCTTACTACACAAAGGCCCTGCCAGAGCCAAGCTTCAGGGTGGCTCCCAGATGGGGTGGGAATTCCAGAAGCTCAGCTCCAAAGATCCCAGACCCACACCCTGGGGACTCCTTCATGCAGAAGTGGTGAGACAGGTTTTCTGCACGAAAGGCGTAAGGGCCATTCAAACTCCAGGCAAGGTTACTGGAGTTCAGGAAAATCTTTACTTTGTACTTTCTCCTCCTCCCAGGACTCTTTAAATCTCATTAAGAAATGAAAAAGGGGAAGCTGGGATGGCTCAGCAGGTTAAGTGCTTGCTTTGCAGCCCGGGAGCCCAAGGATTGAATCCCAGGCCCGGCCCATGCAGACCCATATGCTGAACTGGGGGGTGCCCCCAGTTCAGTTCTTGCCGGGGCCTATGTGGGAGGCTCCTGGCCCAGTTCCTGCCCTGTGTAGCCCTGCACCCACCTATGGAGTGAAACTACATGGAAAACTAATGCTGTCAAGTATGGAGACTGCTCTGGGCCCTCCCACTTCTCTCTGTCTGTCTCTCTGTCAAAAAAAAAAAAAAAAAAAAAAGTCAGGAAATGCTGTCAGATAAAACTAGAATTAGAGGAATGCAAAGAAGAGCAAGACTTGAATCGCTGTTCTGAAAGAAATTAAGTTAGTACTTATTTATTAAGGACCTTCTGCACATAGTAGATATAGAAACCACAATCAGTACAAAGTAGTCCCCCCCTAAAAGTATAAAAAAGGTCTGCATGGCGCCTGTAATTCTCAGTGGGTTTACTGGCTGCGCTTCCACGCGTAGCCTCCCTTCTCTTCCACCCTCGGAAGCCACTGTCACTGGGCCCCAGGGCACAGCACCCTCAGAAGCACAAGCTGGGGCCTGAGCTACCCCATTGGTGACTCTCTGTGCCTTAGGGTAGCACCAGGCTGGGACCTCTGTCAACAGGCAAAGACTCCCTGACAACGTTTTAGATCAATTTCTCCTCCAGAAAAATCTAGAGCTTTGTGTAAGAGCTAACCAAGAAAAGTCTTGTGTGTTCATCTGAGCAGCCAAGGATGAGATCAATGGGAAGGTTTCCACCTACGTTCACGTTCTTTCAGAAATCGTTCCTTTCCCTGCCTATTTCAACCATCTTGTTGGCCGGCTCTGGCCTGTTGATCCTGCGCCCCCTAGTGGACACTTCGCAATTTTCCCCCGTCCTTGTGGAAATTGATCTTGCCCCCTGACTTCAGTCCTTGGATCCTCAAAGTGAAACCAGAAAGAAGAGGATGAGGGTGGGTGTGCTTGCACCAAAGACTTAAGAGTGGAGTGAGAGTGGGAGTGGAACTGGGTTGCCTGTATGCTGGATAAAGGGTCAGGGTACAAATGATGGTCTTCCCACCCCCCCTTTTTAAACTTTATTTTAATTTTATTTTATTTTTGATGAGAGAGAGAGAGAGAGAGAGAGAGAGAGAGATACAGAGACAGAGAGAGAACTGAACTGGGGGAGCTCCCAGTTCAGCATATGGGTCCGCACGGGCCGGGGCCGGGATTCGATCCTCGGTCCCCAGCGCTGCAAAGTGAGCACTTAACCCACTGAGCCATCCCAGCTCCTCCCCGCCCCCACTTTTTAAATCAATATTTTGTGTTTTGAAAAGAATTCAAAAATCTTGAGAAGGAAATATTAATTAGTTGCCACTTAATCACAGTGTTGGATACCGCTTATATACTGAGCACTGTGCTGTGTGCTGGGCAACTCACCCTTGTCTGAGGGACCCAGACGAGTGCAGGAGGGCACCTTGGACGACAGAGGGACGGACGTAAGGAGGGCATCTGTCTATGATGACATGGCCTGGTGATTGCTATCTACCAGACACTGTTTAAAACCTGTTGTAGGTATTAAGTAAGTTAACCTGTTTTGGTTGAAGAGATCATAGAACCTAGCTCATAGAATTACCAAGAACTAAACAAATTAATATCTGGAAGGTCTTGAAATAGTGCCTGGCACAGAGCATGACATAAGTGTGTACTCTAATAAGAAAACAGAAATTAGACTCAGAGCAACTCTGTGAGATGAAGTACCTCATTATCTACATTTTACAATTGGGGAAACTAAGGCACAGGGACTATAGTAAGTGGCAGAGCCAGGATGCCTGTGTGAACAGCTTGGAACCAGGGTCTGCTTTCATAACCCCTACCCCATACTGCTTCTGCCTGTCATACTGATCATTTCAACAGATTTCCATGACAGCTCCTAAAAAAGGGCTGCTGTCAACATTGACGAGCTACTCAATGAGTTTCAAAATCATCTGGGACTCAAAAACAGTTCATGCCCATCAGCAGGTTCTAAATGCAGCGCACATTACTTGTCTCTCTGGTGTTCAGGGGAAAGTTCCATTCTATTAATATATCAGACTTCCGCTCTCGGTTTTGGTTTGTAATTACAGGTACCCGCTGCTGTTTGGAAGTTCGCGCGTTACACCACTTGGCTTTTATGAAAGACCTGCGTCAGTATCTGTTCTCACCAACTGAAAGAAATCTGAAGCGGATGTTTGCTTTCAGGGAAAAATTGTGAAAGGGAAAATAGCCTTCAGTGTTTGTTTTACAGGGAGCTGCCACTCAAGGCAGTGAGAGTGGCCCCACCAAGCTCTTCCCCCGGACAACACTCAGTATCTCAGAGTCAAGCTGCCATAGCTTTGAACCGTGTCTGTAAGCATCTGTGCTTTATCTCCATTTAGTTTGTGCATCCATTAGCAAGACACCTCCTCAGGTAATTGCTTCTTCCCCTTACACCATATCAGCTTATGAAAGCTTCCGTAGAAAAACTCTCCTTTCAGATAATAAGAGAAACTCATATACTTTTGGCCAAATGGGTTTGCTAAAAATCTAAGGCTACTCAAAGATGAGATTGGTTTACTTGCTATCTTTTATTGTTCCCTAGAAAGACTTTAACATTAAAAATGCAAAGTTAATGGTCTACTCCATTCCTACAGAAAGATAAATAGGTGACCAGACATCTGTTTTCTGGGAATTTCTTTTGTTGTTGTTAAAGATTTTATTATTTGGGAGAAGATAAGAGAGAGAAAGGGGGAAGGCCCAGAGCCTTCTCTATAGTTGTACACCATTAATTGTGACATGGTTTTATTCCAAACAGATGGATGTGGAGTCTCACAGGGCAGGGACCAAACTGGGGGCCTCCCTGCCTGGGAGGCAAGAGCCTTCATAAATAGCAGACAGATTGTGGTCATGCCCTGAAGCTGCTGAAAACTCTAGAGAGGAACCTCTTTGAGATGATTCTAGCATAACAATGAATAAGCTACCTCCTAAAAGACTCCAAAAAGTGTCTTCCAAGTTCCGTTCTTGAAATGTTGAAGGAGAAAGCAAATATTATGTGTGAAAGAAGACAGGGCAGAGAAGAAAAGGAAGATGGGAAGGGAAGCTGCTGGAAACAGACCCAGCCAAGGGAGTTCTGGAGGGTCCTGCTGGGTTGGGCACATTCCACAGAAGTAGCCTTTCTCATGACATTTGTCTCTTCTAGTGTTTGCAGTGCTGTGAGCAGGGGACTCCCTGAGGGACTTGTCCAGTGAAGCAAAGCATTGCTTCATTTCTGGATGCCCTGTTTCTCATTGGAAGATTCAGCTCAGCCTCCCATCCCAAGGAGAGGTCACTTTGGCCAGTGTCTTCCTTCGACACCAAGAATCGGTCTCTGGGTAAGTGACAGAAAACAGTGTAGAAGGACATCTGGAACATGACATGGTACAGGCTCATGATGTCCAGGGAGCTTCTCTAGGAGTAAAGGCCAGGTTATCCCAGGCTGGGTCAGGGGACGTCCTGGGCTGTCCACAAAGCTCAAATTTTTGAGGAGGCCAGCTGAGCTCTGGGTTATATGTTGGTGTTCATGTGACATGGCTGGGAAATCGGCCAAACTGAGAAAGAGGAAGCATGGCTTCTTCCAGCTCACTCACTAAGGAGATGTGATTGATAATGCTGAGGAGATAATAGTGATGATGAGGATTGATGATAGCTATCATTGATTGAAGCCTTACTGTGTGCCAAGTGCTATGATCACCACTTACTGGGTATTCGCTCATCAAATCTATGTCCTAGTCATGAGTAACCCCATTCTACAGATGAGGAAAGTGAGCCCCAGTGTATATTCCAATGGCCCAGAGCTAGGAAATGGAGAGAGCCAGGATTAACCTTGGCTTGTCACTGCATTACCTCTAGTTCATTTTAAATTCAGTTATCACTGTCCTCGTCTCCAAAAAGACATGGCTAAACTTCAGATATTCACTCTTTGAGGTCCTGTCTGGTTCCACCATCTCGAATTATCTCTGTCCTCTTCACCAAGATAAAAGTTGGGAATCAGAAGGGTAAGTAATTGAGAAAGGAGATTGTGTTCCAGCTCCGCTTTTCCCTCAGATGAAGGCAGTGTGGAAAGTCCACGGCCCCTCCCTCTGTGAGCTGTATGTGATCCAAGCCTGGAAAACATCTGAGAAGTGACAGAAGCCGTTGGAGAATTCCAGGAGAGCCAGGTCATGCAACAAACGGAGCGTACTACCAACGATTGCTGTTCTATATTTGCCTTTTTTCCCTTAATTGGAGGAAACTAGATTTTTCCAGACAATATTTGGAAGGCAAAACTCTGATTACTCCAAACCATGGACAAAAATGGATCTGGGGGTTTTGTGTGTTCGTTGAGAGCGGGGGAAACACAATCATGTCTCATTTGTCTGCTTTATGGAATTTGTAACAATTTGAAGTTGCTTTTAAACGTTGGAGAGTAAGAACAGTATTTACATTGGATGACTTTGTCGTCTTTATACTCGTTTTGGATAAGCAGCGTGGACCCAACCAACACGCTTCAATTTAAGCCTGCGGCTTAAATTTAGTGGCTCAGTTTTTCTT
>PVKE010031731.1:0-18877 GCA_004027555.1 Craseonycteris thonglongyai
TGATACTCCCCTTATTCCATGTCAGGGGCACGTATTAAACTACAGCCTGTCCCTTATTCTGCTATTTACTTTTGTGGCAAATAAGTCAATGTATTTTCCTCAACTCACCAGGCAATATCACAGGCAGCCTGCTGCTGGGAAGGTAAATGCTAACTTTTCAGCTTGTGCCAAATGGCACGCCCCGGGCTCACCACTGAGTGAATGAGAGCAGTATATGCTGAGCTGAAAAATGGGCTCGGATGTTGGCCCCAATAAATTACGTGATTATTACAATGCTGCACTGTTCCAGCCCATATTATTTTATTTTACCTTTTGCCAGTTCCCCTGTTGCCTGCTCTGCTTTGCCTCAGTTTTCTGTGTGCTTAACTTGTAAAATGCTAAACAAGTTTTGATATTTACCTGTTTATGATTAAATTGCAAAATGATCTGCTCAGTTCTGTTCTAAATTAAGGTCTGCATTAAATGTCATAGCATTTATCTTTCATAAAATGAGACAGCAAGGACACTAATTTCCTAGGTATTCAATCACTGCCCTGTGCCACTTGAGAGACAGCCCAGAATCCAGCCTGCCCACAGTTCACAGCTCACTGACAGCCCTGGGATGGAATCATAAAAGTCAATTCATCATTAAAAGCTGTTACAAGCACATATCGAACCAGTCTGGCACCAAATGTTAATCAGTCCAATATCAATATAATAAATTCCTGCAAATTGGAGCGATCGATATGTTTAGGGCCTAATGAATCAATTTGAGGGCACTGGGCCGCCTCTTGGGGTCCCCATGACACGGCAGCCAGGCGAGTGCTACATCTCTAGACTCACTGCCAACAGAGGTCACCTATCCTAACAGACTGTTCACTTCAGCCGCAGTAACCACGGTGACAGCATGTCACCGGTGCCCTAGTGTCCTTCTAGGTAAGGTGGAAACCAATGCATCACTGCCCTTGATGGATTTGTCAATAATACTTAGCAGGGGAGGGGGGCTGCTCACATAACCCTCACAGGTCTACAGTCCCCAAGCAGTTTGGTGTGATTTAATTGTCTGAAGAGGTGTGTGCTTCTGCATATATGCAGGAACTAAGCAGTGGCCAGAGGAAGAGGGAGTTGGCAATCCGACCAACTGCGTTCAGAAGCCTTGGGAAAACAGTGCCAAAAATAACAGGAGGCCAGAGCAATGGCCAGCTTGGTGTTACATTAACCAAGTAGCTGTGTTACTGAGAAATAACCTGGAGCCTCTCAGATTAAGAATTTATTAGCTACAAAATTTTAATACATTACTTATGAGTGGAAGTGGAATTGCGTATTAATCCCCCCAACGCTTAGACTCAGAAGCAGCACTTCTAGACACCTGCTTACAGACTGTAGAAGTTCACCACGAAGAGTCCGTCAGAATACATTTGGGGCAGCAGGAGTGATCGGTGGAGGTCTCTGTCCCTCTCTCTTTCCCTCTCTCTCCCCTCCTTCTTGTCCAGACACAACCATGACTCCGAAAGCTTGAAGTAGACCAGACACACAGAAATGGGCTTTTAAGCCAGACTTCACCATCTATTTTTGTTTGTTTTTTGTTGTTGTTGTTGTTGTTGTTGTTGTTTTGTTGTTAAATTTATTGGGATGACATTGGTTCACAAATATTACATAGGTTCCTGGTGTACAAATATATGGTGATGGAAAGAGAGCTGACTCTGGGTGGTGAGCACATAATGCAATGCATAGACAATGTCATACAGAATTGTACATCATCTGTTTTTAAACACCAGCATTTTCACATTTCAAATCATTTTATCTTTTGCTATGCCCATTGAAACTGACCAGTAAAGGGGGCCAAGAGGGTTTCAGCATTGCAGAATAGGATGAAGCCTCTTTACAGATAAAAGAAATCTTGGCTACTCAGTCTCTGAGGAACTACCGCATTCCAGAACCTTCATTGTCATTTAACATAAAGCATAAAGGTTAACACTGAATAAAATAATATCCTGGCTGATTATTTTAATAGTCTCCAAGCACACTTTTTTTTCCCCCTTGAATTGCTAGTATATAAGGCATGGCCAATACATGCTCCTGCTGCCCCATTAGGACAACTCTATCTGGTTTTGTCCCCAACAGTTACTGTGTGTCTCTTTCTTGTAGTCATTTATTTCCTTATAGAAGCTACGCCAATCCAAAGAAATGTTTATTTCTACTAACTAGTTATTTTAACTGATATTTTTCTTACCTGAATAAAAGAGAGAGAGAGAAATCATTTTTTATAATGGTGGTCTGAATTATAGGAAACATCAAAATAAATGACAAATTCTATGCTGCAGAAATAACTATTCAACACATTGAGCCAGGGTGATGTTCAGGGCGTGCAGACAAAGGTGACGCAGAGCCCCTGCTTAATTGCCCTGACACTGTGCTTAGTTCCTCCAGCTACGTTCTGAGAGCTAAAACTCTCTCATTGTTATTAATTGTATTCCTTTTAGAATGTTTGTCATATCGCTGCAGGCTGAGCTAATGAAACATACCCATATTACCAAAATAGGCATATTTCTTTTTGTTCAATGCATTCTATCAAGACTGTCTACTAAAGACATTGTGTTAAAAAATCCTTTCATAGAGTAATATAAAGAATATCTCAACTACCTCGACATTTCTATTACCCGATTATTAAAACGCCCAAGAGAACTAAACAATATAGTGTGAATTTAGTTATCCTATAAGACTAGATATGTTGCTAATTCCTACCTTTGATTTATGTTAATATTAATGCTAGATTACATGCTATGGCTTCTGAACAGCCATACCAATTTACGCAAAGGCAGAGTGCTCCCATGCACTGGAGCTACATGCCTCTATTATAATGAGAATCTGAATTATTTATCTCTATTTATCCTACAGGAGTTCACTTGACCCCAGTCTCATGTTCTTTTCCTATTGCACATCAATGCGTGTAAACATGACTTCACAGCACTGCACACTTCACGTGTCCTGTCCTTTATCAGCCACAAGGCATAGCAATAGGCAGTAGACAAAAACATTACAGCACTACGAGAATTTGTTTAAGCATTTATTTGAGGTAAACTCTCCTAATTAAGTCAACTTTAATACAGACACAAATGACAGCCTGCAATATGTGTCTGGAGCCTGTACAACGTCTGCGGAGCCCCAAGGAAGTCTTGCAATGGCAAGCGGTGGAGACAGTTAATAAAGTCAGTCTCTATAACTTTCGTGCCAGAAAAATGCTGGTCTCTGGGGGCTTCTGAGGGTTCTTCCAGCAAGATGGGTTTCCTTTCCTCAATTTTGCTCATAGATCAGCTACGTTAAGATGATTTGGTGGTTCTGTTTTGCTCCAATTCTCAAATCGGTTTGGTGAATGGTGGAACCAATATGTCTGGGTTCCCCTTATTCAAGGACTTCGTAGAAAGGCTGAGGTGAGGTGCAATGACTGAAAGTCCTATGGAGGATTCAGCCTTGTAACTCTGCACTGGTGTGTTAGTCAGCATTCTCCAAAGAAACAGAACATGTGTGTGTGTGTGTGTGCACATCTATTTATTAATTATAAGACAATGGCACATGCAGTTACGGAGGTTGAGAAGTCTGACAATCTGCCATCTCTAAGCTGGAGACCAGGAGAGTTGATGGTGCCATTTTCATCCAAGTCTGCACGTCTGAACACCAGGGAAGCCAATGGTGGGAGTCCTGGTCATAGGCAAAGACTGATGCCCCAGCCGAAGTTGTCAGATAGAGAGAGAATGTGAATTCTTCTTTTCTCCACTTTTTATTCTAGTCATGCCTTCAATGGATTAGATGATATCCAACCATATTAGGGAGGGTCCTCTACTTTATTCCATCAACCAATTCAAATGCGAATCTCCCCCCAGAACACCCTCACAGACACACCGAGAAAAAATGTCTTACCAGCCACCTGATCATCCCTTAGCCCAGTCAAAATGGCACATATTAACCATCCCAAATGACCTTAGCTTTGTGGAAATTTGAATATTACAGAAGGCCTGGTCTAGGGAATTGGATGTGATGAGGAACTGTGGGAAAAAAGCATTTACAAAGCTTTACAAAACTGATGTTTCTGTCAGAAGAAGAGTGACTTGTCAGCAATTGGAATTCTCAATGTTTTAAATAACCCAAAATGGCATATTAAAGGAATACCTTTTATTTTGCTACTTTCAAGGTCTGTTGGGAGATCAGTTACTTAAGGCTAATTATTATAGATTGAACATTTATCTCAACCTACTAAAGTATAGTCTACCAGATGCCATTGAGGGGCCCAATGCAAGATATATATAAAGTAGAATTGAAATAATAAAGCAAAAAATTTTGGAACATGAGTTTGTATTTCTACACAAAAAAATTTACTAAAAAATCAAATGGCGAATTATTAATGAGCATATAAGCAAATGGCAAAATAGTGGAATTTATCCAGTTAATAACCAATAATTTCTGGAAAGGGGTTACAAAACAAGAATACCAACTATGAGAATAGTGGGAATGAGGTTTGGAATCATGTAGGATATACGAGGAGACCTTCCCCCCAAAAAACCTGGAATTATCTCCTGGAGCGCAGGCCCCTTGTAGCACAGGCTTCCCCCACCGGGGGACTGTTCTAGGAGCCCATCTGCACCAGTGCACCAGCTGGCGTGGTTGTGAGAGGCTGCAATCTGCTTCAGTGGGGTTTTTTTTTCGTTAAGGTTCTTTCAATGCATTTGCCCATTTCGTGATGGATGATTTACACAAACAATGTGCAGCATGACAACACGCCTGCCCACACTGTGCTGAGTGTTCAGCAGTTTTAGAACAAAAATGGCATGACCTCCGTGACCCACCCTCCCTATTTACCGGATCTCGCCCCAGCAACTTTTTGTTTGTTTGTCTCCTCAGATGAAAAAAGTCCTCAAAGGGAAATATTTTGCTGATGTGAAAGAGGTGGAACAAAAAAAGGCAGAGGCACTAAAAGGCATCAAATTCTATGCCCTTAATAACTGTTTTGAGCAGTGGGAAAAGCATCTCAATAGGTGTATTGCATCAAACAGAGAGAGTACTATGACTGTGACTAAAGTGTAAACATGTCAGAATAAATATACAACTTGTTATAAATAAATTCTGGGGTTTTTGGGGGGGGTCCCCTCATAGAATGTATTATTCTTTTATATTATTCTATATTTAAGTTGCATTAAACATACATCCTTAGCACCTTGTAGAAATAGAAACTCGTCTGTATACTGAGATTGGCTACACACAGTTAAGTTCCTGCCTTTTATGCATTTCAAGTTCCCAGAGGGGACAGGCTGAAGTCTCGAGGCTGCAGCACATTGGTGAGAGAGGATTGTGGAGAAGATGGAGAGCCAATAGTTCAACAATGGCAGGCAATGCAGGTTGGGTTGGAGAGATTAACGCTGGATCCCTGTGTTGGCCAAATTCTTCAGCCCCAGGCTCCCAGCTGGGTCCATGAAACAGGTGCCGACTACAGGGGAGGTTCCATGCACAGAGCCATTCATTATTGCAGGCATCCTGGCCAGCTCCAAGACCTAGAATCCACCCCCTGTGTGTTTAACCAGCACAGACGCAATAACCAGCACAGCAACAAGGCCCAGCTGGAACCTAGATGGGTCTGGAAGTGAGTGACAGACACCTGGAATTTTTAGCTGGCTAGTTGCTCCTGTTCATCCTGGTCTATTAATCCCCAATAACATAACCTTTCATTTTACACAACTGGATTTTGTTTGTTTGTTTGTTTCATTCATGGCATTATGGCAGGCTTTTACTGTACATTTTTTTCTTTTAAAATTGCGTTCTACAATAAAAGCAATACACGCAACCTGTAAAATGGTTAGATTGTGCAAATATGTATAAAGTAGGAGTCCCCTTTAATCTTGCCCTCTAGGGTTAACTGCTGTTATTGTTGGATACACTTCATTTCACATTTTTATATTTCAATATGTATCAATATGGAACTGAAGAAGGGTTTTGTTTCAACAAAGTTAAGTTTAATATGCCCTCATATTAGACATTAATATGTGTATTCGTTTTCTGGAGCTACTGTAAAAAATTACCACAAACTAGGTGGGTTAAAACAATAGAAATTTATTCTCTCAGAGTTCTAGAGGCCAGAAGTTTAAAATCAAGGTGCTGGCAGAGCCATGTGCTCTCTGAGGCTCTAGGGAAGAACGTGCCCCATGTCTCTTTTCTAGCTTCTGCTCCCTTCCAGCAATCCTTGGCATTCCTTAGCCTGATCACTTCAGTTTCTGCCTCTGTCTTCACATGGCTGTCTTCCCTTTGTGTGTGTCTATATCTCAATTTTCTCTGTTTTATCAGGAGACCAGGGGATGCTGGGACAGCTCAGCAGGTTAAGCTCTTGCTTTGCAACCCTGGGATCCTAGGATCGAATCCTAGCCTTGGCCCATGTGGACCCATATGCTGACCTGGAGTGTGTTTCCCATGTGGGAGGCCCCCAGTTTGGTTCTTGCCAGGGCAAGCTTCTCATGTGGGAGGCCCCTGGTTCAGCCCCCAGCTCACAGGGGTGTGCCTCCCATGTAGGAGGCCTGGTTCCTGCCTTGCATGCCGCCCTTCCTGCCCTGCTCACCTATGTGGAATGAAACTATTTCAAAGACTGATGACTTACAACTATGGAGACTGCTCTGGGTCCTCCCCCTTCTCTCTTGTCTCTCCCTGTCTCTGTCTCTTTCTCCATCAAAAACAATAAAATAAATCTTAAAAAAAAAAAAGAGAGAGAGAGATAGAGAGACCAGACATTTAAGTAGAGCCCATCCTATTCAATATGACCTCATCTTAATTTGATTAAATCAGCAAAGATCCTACTTCTAAATAGGGTCACATTCACAAGTCCCTGGGGTTAGGACTTGAAATATCTTTCGGAGGGACACAATGCAACCCACAGTGATGTGGAGATGTATTTTGAAAGTCATGAAATAGCTAAGATTTAAACCCACAGAACTGAAAAAGTTCAATTATATTTTAACTTTGGGGCTTTGCTTGCTTGTTTGCTTGTTGCTTGCTTGCTTGCTTCTTTGCATACAAATAATGTTTTTTATATTTATGTAGTTTGGGCTGACAATCATTCCACACATGGCTTCAAATGTTGTATTATGCTTAGAAAGGTCTTCCTTATTTCAAGATTAAAAGAATACTCATTTTTAATTAATTGTTAAATTTATTGGAGTGACTTTGGTAAAAATTATAGGTTCCAGGTGTACAATTGTACAATATATCATCTATGTATTGAATTTTGTGCTCACTACCCAGAGTCATTTCTCTTGCCAGTAGGGAGGAGACATCAGATATACCATCAATAATACTCATTTTTTTGCCAGTCAAAACCACAATGAGATACCACCTCACACCTGCTAGAATGGCTATAATCAACAAGACAAGGAATAACAAGTGCTGGAGAGGCTGTGGACAAAAAGGAACCCTCATACACTGCTGGTGGGAACGTAAATTGTTACAACCACTATGGAAGGCTGTATGGAGATTCCTCAGAAAATTGGGACTGGAGCTACCATATGGCCCAGTAATCCCCCTTCTGGGTATCTAACCCAAAAACTTAAAAACATTAGTTCAATAAAACATATGTACCCCAATGTTCATTGCAGTGCTGTTCATGGTGGCCAAGAGCTGGAAACAACCAAAGTTCCCTTTGATAGATGACTGAATAAAGAAACTGTGGTACATGCATTTTATGGAACACTACTCAGCTATTTTTAAAAAAATGAAATACTCCTATTTGCAGCAAAATGAATGGACCTTGAGATCATCATGCTAGGTGAAATAAACCAGACAGAAAAAAATCTAGAACCATATAACTTCACTCATATGTGGAATGTAAAACTGAAAGCAACAAAGAAACAGAAAACTCATGGACACAGTCAATAGTTTAGTAATTACCTGAGGGTAAGAGGGGAGCTGGGTGGGAGAAGAAGGAGAGGTAGCCAAATATATGGCGATGGAAAGAAAGCTGACTCTGGGTGGTGAGCACATACTGTAACACATAGATGATGTACTATAGAATTGTACACCTGGAACCTATGTAATTTTTACCAGCCAATGTCACCCCAATAACTTTAACAATAAAAACATACTCATTTTTTCCCCTTTATATCTTTAATTCATTTGAATTTCTCTTGGCAAGCAGCAGAATAGTGATCTGGCTTTCTCCTTTGAAAGGGCTAGTTGACTAATAACCCAACTTTCCTGCATAGATAATATCAAAAATATGCAAACATATTTGGGTTTATTTTGGGGCTATTCATTTGGCCCTTTGATCTCCTTGTCCATTTCTGTACCTGTGTAATTTTCACTCATTTTCTTATTTTCATTACAGTAGCTTTTACATTTCCGTAGCTGGTAGAGGCTATTTTCTATCATTGACATTTTTTTTCTTCTACAATTGTCCTGGCTATTCCCAAATAAGTATTTATTGCTCCAGGTAAACTCTGGTATCATTTTATCATGTCAACAAAAATTCATTGGGACTACTACACTGAGTTCTGCAAGTGGGCAGAGTTTTTTTCTGTTAAAGCAAGGTTGTCTCTCCATGACGCAAATGTTCTGTTTTCCTTCCCCCCATAGTCCCTCAGCAAATTTGTATCGCTTCCTTCAGGTAGGCTTTGGATTTCTGGTGCAATTTATTTTTAGACCTTTCGCGTCTTTGGTTTCTTTTCTGTTGTGAATGGAATCTTCCGAATTAGACCCTGATTTCTCCTCCTGCTCATTCTCCACATCAATCTGTTGGCAAGACCTGGCAGTTCTTTCTGCATCTGAAATATATGTCCAATCTACACATGGTTCCCTGTCGCCACTCCACCACCATCTCTTCTCACCTCAGTCAAAGATTATTCTGTTTCCACCAGTACTTCCTACCACCCATTCTCTACATAGCTGCCACAGTTAACTTCGCCAAGGCACTTTAAATGATATCAGCACTAGGCCCCTTCGAGGCCTTTCATGGCCCTCTACTGTGCTTAAAATAAGCTCCAGTCGGCTGAAGGTGTCCTGTGTGCTCCTGCCTGCTCCTGCTCCTGCTCCGAGCTCCTGCCTGACCCTGCTGGCTCTAGTATGCCAGCTCGTTTCCTGCAGCTCCTTCCCCTTCGCCTTCCCCCTTCTTCATTTCCTTCTCTGTGCTCTTTGCATGGCTGGCTACATGTTTCATGTCTCAGCTCAATTCTACCTCCTAACAGAGGCCTTTCCACCACCACCTGTCATGTAGGGCTCCCCCAGCCTCTTGCCCCTGGCTTCTAATTCCATTATCTCATCATGTTATTCTCCTGGATTCTTTCACAGCACTTACCACTGCCTGACAAGTCTTATTCGTCCATTTATGTATTTTCTAGTTTATGGATTGTTTATCTCCTCTAATTACAAGGCAAGTTATTGGGGAACAAAGACTCTGTATTACTACAGCTATGTCCCCAATATTTGGCATAAAGGAGCCTCTCAAGAAAATGTATTGAATAAATAAATAAATAGAATGTTGTCTCCCTTATCTGTTTTCTGTCTTCTGTTTGTATGGTTTAAAGCTATTCATTCTTTTTAGTAAATGACCACCTATTTCTTTTGATTTTAAAGTTTGATTTAATTCTGATGGGGGTAGCCAAGTGTACAATCATATCATCTCATCTGCAAATGATAGAATTGTTTCCTCTACCTTTAGGTGCACAACTTGCACTTTTTATTGTGATTTTAATTCCTTTGACCAGTACTTCCGAAATAACTTTAAATTATATTGGTAATAACAGAGACCCATGGCCTGCTACTATTATAGAAACAGATCTCTTTTAGGGTTTTACCTCAATACATGATATTATAATACTGATCCTGGAATAAGTATATGTGTGTAGTTTTATCATGTTCATAAAATATGAATCTAAACCCATTATAAGACAGTTTTTTTTTAATCAGGATTGAATATTGTCTCTAAGACACATCTTAGCATTCATTCAGATCAACAACAAATGATTGGTGATTAATTTATCAAAAAGGTGAATTACTCATATATTAACAGATTTCTTAATATTGACCTGTTGTTGCATTCTGGAGTTACTACCACTTGATCCTTTATAAAAATATACTACCATTTTGGTTTTCTGACACTTTATTCAGGGTCTTTACAATAATGTGCATGAGTGTCATACATATTGTAGGTGGTTCATTGTATATGCTTCACTGTTCAGGACTGTCATTAAGGAATACATGTTGAACAAGAACATCTGAGCAGTGAAGTTGGGGTAGAGAAGGAAAAAGAAAACAGGATTCAGGATTCATATCATCACTCAGGTTGATATGGTAAAATTTTGATAATTCATAGAAATACCCAAAGCTGACTCATAGCTGATAAAACATCCAGCAGAATTAGTGTTCATTCAGAGCATGGTTCTGGGACAGAAGATGAGAAAAAACAATCACTCTTTAAGAGTTAAAGGACAGAACTGTACAAGAGGGCTGGAATGGCCTTTCAAGAGCCTGTGACCACCCTGTCTATGGAGAAAGGAGCATCCAAGGATGGTCCCATGGGCACAGCTGTCCCTAGTGGTCTGGGTCCACTGTGACCACATGAGCTACTGGTGGTACAAAAGCAGATTAGGAACTAAGATTGACTGTATTCAAGCAAGTGTGAGCAGGGTTGTCCTTTTTCCCAGCAGTATAACCACTCAGGTTTACTTAAATCCTGTTTAAATGTAGTTTCACTAAAGATTTTCCAGTGATCTATAGCAAAGAATGCAAGAATCAATCTCTAAGCTAAGCAATTCATGGGAACATAAACTATGCTGGAATTAATCTAACTTGTTTCAAAGTTGTAAAGATCAGAGAGTGATGCTTGGGTCATCATGGTCTACTGATAATACTAGAAAGTACTTTGTTTGACAAAATGGACATAAGTATATTCATTAAAATATCCTATTTTTCTGTGTTTCTCATGCTTTTTTTAAGTACTTGCACTTTTTAAAGAGTCCTAGAGAACCAGATGGGTGATGGAAAGTCTCAAAACATCAGGTTTCACACATGACATTAATATTGGGAGGAAAAAGTAACACTAGAAATTATTTAGTTATTCTAAAATCTGTCACTTTTTGATTAGCAACAGTAGAATTAGAAAAGAAAGAATGGATCGTCTAACATTGTGTTCTCACATTTTTAATACAACTAGTGAATCACAAGGCAAAAAAATCCATGGAAATGTTTACTCCAGAATGCTAGTCTGAGCCCAGCCACCTGCCTTCCACCGGAGAAAGAATACTGAACTGCCTGGTGAAAGAGAAACCATGTGCCTGGTCCCAAGTGTCCACTGAAAATCTGAACAGGATCCCAGAGGACATGTGGGAGCAGACCTGCAAGTGGACAGCCTAGGATACAGAAAGAAGACTAGCTCAATGCTGTGTGAGTCCATTAAAAAAGCCAGGTGTGCTGAGATGAGCTCTCAGGAGCCCTTGCTCTGAGTCCACGGCATGGTGGACCCTCTTCCTGGTCCAGCTGCATGGCCGGCTGCGTCTCTGCTTGTCCTGCAGCCACTTCCCGCGCCTGGCTGCCCCTTCTGGTAGCTGCCGGAGCTGGTCTCTGCGGCCACTCCCTGCGCTGGCTGCCCTGGCCACAAGCTGAGCCAGGTCAGACCGCATCCCAGCCTGGCCCCAGCAGCCAGTCACCTCCCATTTTGACGTGAAACTATTTAAATGGAAATCCGGTTTCACAAAGTGCAAGTGGCTGATAATGAAGACGTGAATGATGCTTATGAGAATTTTATTTAATTTTAAATCAATTGTGTCTTCTAGTTAATTAACAAAGGGAAAAAGAAAGAACACAGGAGTGCTTAATCTCATGTCATTATTCAAATAGAAGAGAGTACTTCATATAAAATTCTTAGGGAAATTCTCAACTTCCCATTTCCCTGAAAATCTATCTTTATAGAAGTACTTGGGGCTAACTTATTCTGTAAAAATTAAATTTGACTTTATTTCACATTATGCAAACAAGGAAAAAAGGTCCAAACAAGTGCTGGACTATTTTTTACATTCACTGATATTACTGTATAGATGATCTAAAAATAACATTCCTTGCAATAAAAAACTTAGTAGCAATAAAGTATCTGATGAAAGTAATATCACAATATTATTATGATAAAAATTAAAGGCCAAAAAATGTGCTGTTGTAGAGGGTCTCGGGGGTTCTTTATGGGGTCAAGTCTCTTGTCTTCCTTGGGCTGCTCTCTTTTCTCGAGGGTTAAGTCAAGGTCAAGGCTGGGCAACACTGATTGTTCTAGCACCCTGGTGTCTTAGAAGAGCAAAACATCTCCAAGCAGTTTCTTTTCTACTGTGTGGATACAGTGGGAAGAAAAGGAAACGAACCTTCCAAGTTCTCTTTCCTTTCACTCAGCACGTCCTTGCTTTGCATTCTCCCTTTGCCACATGACTTGGGCAAGTCACTTAGACTTTCTGGGTCTTATTTCATTCATCTTTAAAATTATAGTAGCTATGTCATAGGAATACTGTAAAAAATTTAATGAAAGATCATTTATCAATGATCGCAACAGGGCAGTGCTTAGGAAACTGCCAAAATTATAGTGAGTGTTCCCAAAATATTAGCTAATATTTTTATTGCACCCAAAGGAACATATAAAACTCTCCAAATGGAAGAATCATTTTGAATTTTTTCAGAATTTAGTAAATGATTTTTGTTTGTTTTGCAAAATGAGTTACAGTTGACTTTAAGAAAGAGTACAACTCCACATTTTTAAAATGGGCTGAGAGGTCACTCACAAAGTCATAAACAATAGAAAGGGATGCAGTGAAGGGGAGTGGCTGCCTGTGACAGCCCACAGAGCGGGCAGGTGCCACCCGTATGGCATGGTAGTCTGGCTGGTGGTAGAGGTGCAAGGGGATGCTTGGAGCTGGGGCATTGAGGTGGGGCAGATGGTGGGACCCATGTCCTGAGAGTGTGTGAGAAGAGCATTTGCCTGCAGGTTTGTGGCTAGCTCTGATGACTTGGAAATCTCATCTCACCCTTGAGTGGTTCCAGACAGGTTCAAAACAAAGTGAAAGGGTAAAATGTAAGAAAAGGGAGAGGTCAACTATAGGTCAGTTCTCTTCAGTATATCACTGACCATCATGTCCTCATGGAAGGCTGGCCCTGTGCCCATTCTTGACTAGTATTTGTGTTGTTACTTCAAAGCTATCAAGCACAATTAAAAAATAATAATTCAAAGCACAGTGTGGGGTGGGAGGTCCCCAAAGGAGTCACTAATAGGTGGAGAGGGATCCTCCACTCAAATCACATACATGCGAAACTGGACTACCTTCTCTTTCTTCCATGACCCCAAAGAATCATTTTCTCCCTATTCTTTAGGATTTCAAAAGGAGGCTCAAGATGGGTATTTATTTATTATTGTATTTTATTTTGGTAATAGCCCTCTAGCCGTAAACACTGACCTGTGGCCTGGTCATCTGTACAGTATAACAGGACTTGGGTATATATGGGAGGCCATCCAGTTTGCTGAGGACAGTGGTTACCAGCCATGGTGAGCACACACTGCCCCGAGCCCTCTTCCTGCTGCTACACATGAGGCCAATGCAACCATGTCAGCATTCCTTCTGATCCTGAGAGGGTGTAACACTCACTGTCAATGCTTTCATCACCTCACCTACTAGTCTGGATTTGCTCTAGACAGAAGATTCTCGAATGTGTTTAAGTATTACTACTCATCTTCGATTTCTTTTTACCTCACAATGATTTGCTTGTTTATTTGGTTGTTTCCCTTTCGTACTCAATAAGCATTAAATTTTTTTCTTTTCTTATGCCCACCTCCCATGTGGTGACCATCAACTTGTTCTCTATATCTATGGGTATGGTTCTTTTCTATCATTCAGTTTATTCTTTTTTTTCTTCCACATATAAATGAGATTATGCTTCACCAGCGAGTTTTAATACTTGAATTATTACTCTCAAGATTAATGGCTTTATTTTATTTACCTCATTGGATGAGGAAAGGGGCAGTGGGACTTCATGATACCTTTCCAAAGGCATTTAAACCACCCAGATTCTATGCAGTTCAAATACAGTGTTATTTAGTCTTGTGGTCTGGCCCACAAGCCAGAGGCAGAGCTTCGTAACTGTGACAAGCTGAGCATCGGTGGGCTTTTGGTTTGTTTTTTTTATAGGATGGAATCCCCAGCTGCCATTCATGGTACTGTCACTTTCTTCCATGCATGTTAGAGCAGGGGAAGCATGTACTGTCAGAACGTTCAGACTGTAGGCTCTGAAATAGTCATTCAGCCCCGGAATTACACAATTGGGGCTCTGCTACAGGATGGAGTACGGGGGGAGCATCCTCTCAAACTGCACGTGAATAATATTGGTTTACCAAAACCTGGGTGAGAGTCGTGAGCTGCAGCATTGGCATTTTAAAAATGATTAATTGGGGGAGCTGGGATGGCTCAGTAGATTAAGCGCTCACTTTTCAGTGCCGGGGACCAAGGATCGAGTCCCGGCCCCCGCCCTTGCGGACCCATGTGCTGAACTGGGGAGTTCCCCCAGTTCAGTTCTCTGTCTCTGTATCTCTCTCGCTTTCTCTCTGTCAAAAACAATAAAAATGAAAAAAAAAGATTGAAGCATAACATAAAACACATACAGAAAACACATATATACACATGTATTCTAAGTGTACAGCCTGATAAATTTTCTCACCTTTATTTTATTCTGGTTATTTGGATTAACAGATCTCTATATACTTCAAAATAAATAGAAGCAAAGATATTTTGATCATTGATTGTTAAAATGGAAAAATGTGTGTGTGTGGGGTGTGCGTGTGTGTGTGTGTGTGTGTGTGTGTGTTTAACCTCTGTTTTTGATTGGAAGCTCCTTTACAATGAATTCCTGATTTTTAAGCTAGAAAACCTATGTATAGTACAGAAATGATAGTTACATTTTCTATTGTCCCTCACATTCTGCTTTCATTCCAGTTCTTCTGTCAAAGCCACATACTTATTTATCCTCTCTGCATATGTTCTTGGGATATTTCTATTTAGTAAGAAAGCAATATTGATGAGCATCTCTGTTTTATTAAGTTTGTTAAGCAACAGAATATCTGGTCTGTTGGCCAGAATTTGTTAATCTGTTATAAGGGCTCTGTCCCAATATATCTTTTTTTTTAAATATATTTTTATTTATTTTTATTTTTGATAGAGAGAGGGAGAGATACAGAGACAGAGACACACAGAGAGAGAGAACTGAACCAGGGGAGCTCCCAGCTCAGCATATGGTTCCGCACAGGCCAGGGCCGGGATTCGATCCTCGGTCCCTGGAGATGCAAAGTGAGCGCCTAACCCACTGAGCCATCCTGGCTTCCCCCCAATATATCTTGAAGATGCTATTTTCCAACATTCTTGGGTTCATACTTATAAATGGTATTCATCCACTTGTTAACTCAACAGAGGGCTAATTATTGATGTCAATTCTTAGTGCCACTTTTCTGTGTGTTATTTACCTTTCTGAGGAAACTTCCTCTACTCCATCTTCCAGCTCGTCTGCTGGGTTGATTTATGATAGGAGCTGATCATTTCTACCCAAGCCTTAGAAACCTATATGATAAAAGTTGGAAGGAGAAGCAACTGAGGAGTAACACTTTTTTAAAAAGATTTATTTTATTGTTTGAGAGAGAGAGACAGTGAAACAGAGAGAAGGGGTGGGGGCAGAGCAGTCCCCATAGCCATACATCATTAGTTGTGACATGGTTTCATTCCCCACAGGTGGATGTGCTGCCACATGGGGTAGGAGCTGAACGGGGGGCCTCCCACATGGGAGAAGTGCCACAGTTCAGCACATGGGGCTGAATGGACCAGGGTCGAGACTCGATCCCCAGACCTAGCAGTTGCAAGTTGCAAGGCAAGCGCTCAACCTGTTGAGCTATCCTGGCATGCCAACATTTTTTTAATGAGGAAAAACTAAGTAAAAGATTCCTTATCATTGCATAACCAAGGACCCTTCTTGACCTGATGACTTTATTTTTTTTTCCCTCTTTCTTTGTTAAAATTGTATTACATTTATCAGGGTGATATTGCTAAATAAGGTTAATTAAGTTTTAAGTACACAATTCTATAATACATCATCTGTACATTGCATCATGTGCTCAACACCCAGAGTCAGTTCTCCTTCTGTCACCATATATTTGACCCTTTACTCTCTTCTACCACTCCCCTCCCCCTTTACCCTCTGGTGACCACTAAACTGTTGTCTGTGTCTGAGTCTTTTGTTTGTTCTTTTGTTGCTTTCAGTTTTGCATTCTACATATAAATAACATCATATGATTTTTATGTTTTGATGTCTGACTTATTTTGCTTAACATGATGATCTCAAGATCCATCTGTGTTGTTGCAAATGGCAGTATTTCATCTTTTATTATAGTTGAATAATATTCCATTGTGTAAATGTACCACTTCTTTTTATTTCTTTATTTTTTTATTGTTGTTTTGTTTGTTTGTTTTTGACAGAGAGAGTGAAAGATACAGAGACAGAGAGAAGGGGGAGGGCCCAGAACAGTCTCCATAGTTGCACATCATTGGTTTTTCCACATAGTTTCATTCCACAGGTGGGCGCGGGACTGCACAGGGCAGGAACTGGACCGGGGTCGTCACCCCGGTGAGAACTGAACTGGGGGCACTCTCCAGTTCAGCATATGGGTCCACAAGGGCTGGGGCCAGGATTCGATCCTCGATCCCTGGAGCTGCAAAGTGAGCACTTAACCCCCTGAGCCATCCTGGCTTCCCCAAATGTACCACTGCTTTATGCAATCATTCATCAAAGGACACTTAGGTGTTCCATGTTGTTGTCACCATAAATAATAGGGGTACATGGCCCGCACCACCCCGCATCACCAACCGGCAGACATGATTAAAGAAAAAGCAGCCGATCAGAGGGGAGAAAGACCCCAGCTGCGTGCCCCCACCCGCACAGCCGATCAGGCCTCTGCCAAGCCCCCAGCCGCAACACTGCCAAGCTGCCACCCGGCAGGCCCAGCTCACAGGTGCAATTAAAGCAAAAGCAAAAGCAGTCGATCGGGGAAAGCTGGAATGGCTCAGCAGGATATGCGTTCGCTTTGAAGCCCCTGGGATCGAGGATCAAATCCCGGCCCCGGCCCATGCGGACCCATGTGCTGAACTGGGGTGTGCCCCCAGTTCAGTTCTTGCTGGGATCTAAGTGGGAGGCTCCTGACCCAGTTCCTGCCCTGCGCAGCCCCGTGCCCACCTGTGAAGTGAAACTATATAAAAAACTAATGTCCACTATGGAGACTGCTCTGGGCCCTCCCCCCTCTCTCTGTCTCTCTCTGTCTCTGTTTCTCTCTGTCAAAAATCAATCAAATAAACCTTAAAAAATAATTTATAAAAAGCAGACGATCAAAGGGGAGAAAACCCCCCACCCCATCCACACTGAACCACCAGTGCCCCTGCTGACCCAGGAATCTGCTATTGTGTCTCAGGCCCTCCCTAGCTCCTACTCACATGCTCCCACCCCCGGAACCACCCCTTTACTACCCTGCCTTCTAACAGCTAAGACAACAACTTGAAGAGCAACCCCAGGACACAGAAACTGACTGCTTCCCCCAACCCTCTCCCAAAATCTCCTCCTCCCACAACTGAGCCCATAAGAAAAAATAAAGAGAAGCCCATCTGATAGGCAGACCCCCAGAGGGAAAACATACTCATGCATAAAGCAAAAAGAACCACATCAAACACAATGCACACCTCAGAATCCAAAGCCCCTCCAGAAGATCATGGGCATTCTTTAGAAAAGGAGCTTGCACACTTGGAATTAAATCTAAGTGAAACAGAATTCAGGGCTGCAATACTCAAGACACTCAGAGAGCTCAGTTAATGCTGGCAAAGTACCCAGACACAGTTAAATGACTTTAACAAGAAATTTCCTGAGCAAAATGAGTACTTTACCAATAAAATTGAGAAGTCAGAACAGAACCAAAATGAACTCCTCAAAACGAAAGGCATCATGGGAGAGCTGAAAAAGGAATTGACCAGCATAGGAAACAGGGCTAGCCAGCTACATGAAAGAATGAGTGAAATCAAAGATAGAAACATGGAAATTTCACAGAGGGAAGAAGAAAGGGAAATGAGAATCAAGAGGAGTGAAAGAGCCCTACAAGAATTCTACAACTCCATCGAAAAGAACTATAATAGAATAATAGGGGTACCAGAAGGAAGCGAGATGAAATCTTCTCAGAGTCTACTAAAACAAATAGTGGATGAGAATTTTCCTAACTTACGAAAAGAGCTAAAACCCCAAACTCAAGAGGAAAACAGGAGCCCCAGCTACCTAGACCCTAGCAGATCTTCTACAAGGCACATTGTTCTGAAGATGACAAAAAAAGGACAAAGAAAGATTCCTCAAGGCTGCCAGAGAAAAACAAAATATAACTTTCAAAGGAAAACCTATCAGGCTGTCACCAGACTTCTCAGCAGAAACTCTGCAAGCCAGGAGGAAATAGAGCCCAATCTTGAAAATATTAAAAGAGAGAAATTGTCAGCCAAGAATCAACTATCCAGCAAAATTAACATTTAGATATGAAGGAGGAATTAAGGCCTTTTCAGATATACAGAAGCTGAGGGAATTCTCCAGCTCAAAACCAGCACTCCAAGAAATACTGAAGGAGGCTATTCAGCCTGAATCAAAAAATCAAAATAAATGGAGAAAAGTTGGGACAACAAAAAAATAAAAAGGAAAGAAGAAATGGATACAGGATATCCTCATATATCAATCATCACCCTGAATGTAAATGGACTGAATTCACCAATAAAGAGGAACAGGGTAGCAGACTGGATTAAAAAACAAAATCCAACCATATGCTGCCTACAAGAGACACACCTCAGCC
>PVKE010031732.1:0-18877 GCA_004027555.1 Craseonycteris thonglongyai
CGAAGAATAGAACTTGATATTAAGTCCTTAGAATTAGCTAAAAACACTTCCCAATGCTGTTTGCCATATATTTGAAATCCCACAGTATTACATGCTCCCATACCAACACTTTGATAATCTTCTCTTGTTCTTAGAGAATTGTTGAAGAAAGCCATTGTTGAAATTTGATTTAGTGGTCTGAAAAGTCACATAATAACTTAAAACAGAAGAAAAGATGAAAGAAACATAAATCTTGTGTGAGAAAATAAGATACTTAGAAACAGACAAAAGCAATACAGAGAAATTAATATACCAATAATGGGAGTACCAGAAGGAAAATATGAGAAGCAGATGGAAGAAAGTCAATAATTAAATAATTATTAGAAGAAAATTTCCCTGAGATAAATAAATAATTGGATATATTAATTGAAATAGCTCACCAAGTTCCAGACAAGATGATTAAAAAAATAAATACACATAGGTATACCTTGGTAAAATCCTAACTTCAAGAATAAAGAGAAACATAAGTTTAATGATGGAAGGTATGAGTTACTTAAAGAAAAAAAGTACTATTCAAGTAGTTTGGATTTTTTCTCATAGTTAGTAGTGGAAGTTGGCAAAAGATGCAATACTAACACATTAGATCAATGGAATATAAACCTTGAGAATCCTATACCCAGCCAAGATATTCAACTACTAGGGTAAAAGACAAATATTTCTGAATAAAAAATATATCACCGATGTACAAAAGCAATCTGATAAAAATACACAAGAAAATATTATAATTAATACATAATTCAAATCAGAGTCCTCAATATTAGAAAAGATGAAGTATGGAAGTTATGAAGTACAGGAAAAGATGAGCCAAGAACAAAGACATATGGGATATCTCCCGCTCACCCCCCAACAAGTGAATAATAATAAATGATGGGATATATTTAAGTCACAAATACTGCAAAAGGGATAGCCTTGAACTAAAAATATGAAACTACCTTAGCATAACCTAGACATGGGAGAAAGTGAGTGGTATCTTAATAAAATAAAAGTGTTCTATAAGCATGAGTATGGGGGCTGGGGGAAAATAGGACATCATGTTGAGAATAGTTGAGTAGCTGGTATATTAGTAATAATAGAAAAATATGTGTTTGAATATGAGAATTTGGAAAAAAGGTAAACACTAATCAAACAAACAAACAAAAAATACAGAGCTCATGACCTGTACTGGGGAAAGAGAAATTAATTATAATTTGAGAAAAAAAATTAGCAAAAACAAGAAAGAAAAGAAAGAAAAATAAAATAAGATACAAGATTGGAAAAAGTCTATCTGTGGATATACTAAAAATGAGGGATCTGATGCCAACTATTAAAAGAGAGATCTCATAGGAACTCACAGGAACCAGGGTTCAGTATGAATATTAATCAGGGTCAAATCTTTGAATAAAAAGACTACACAGGATAAAGAGATTGTGTGATCCCTAAAGCTATAATTTATAACGAGGTCACCTCATTAACTAAATTCTGGTGTGGTTGAAAGAGGCTTGTTGTGATTAACAAAAGACACCTTTATCAACATTTAGGAAACTCCAAATGTTTTGGGAACCCTGTTTCAGAAAGTGGGGTAAAGACCAAATATGTATTTCTTATTATAAGTTACAGTATCACAAAATGCATCTGGGTCTTCTGTGAATTACACATCTCAGGGCAGCAGGAAGCTAAAACCAGCTGGATAGTTTTGTTATTCCTCTAATGTCCTGACTTTCTAAAAACCTGCAATGGTTTTCTTTGACTTTTGATCTGTAGGGTCTTATAATTGGTCCCAAAGGAGCTCACCAATGAACAAAAGTGAAGGGAAGTCAAAATTTGCCAAGACCTTTTGGAGAGGCAAAACAATGATTTTGGGCTGTGCTGTCAATGGTGATGAACCTTGGGTATAGCAATATGACCCTGAAACAAAGGGTCAAAGTACACAATGGAAGTCAGTCAATTCTCCATGACCAAAAATGTTCTACCAGTTTAAATCGAGTCAAAATGATGTTGCTAACCTTGTTTGATATTAGAGGGATTGTTCATTATGAATTTGTACCAATGGGACAGTTAGCTAAGTTGACTGTTTGGAACTGCTGAAAACGCTGCGAGAAAAAGTTAGGCAAAAATAACCTAAACTTTTTGCCAACAACTCATGACTCTTGCATCATGACAATGTACCAGTGCACATGGCACTGTCTGTGAGGGAGTTTTTAGCCAGTAAACAAATCACTGTATTGGTACACCCTCCCTACTCACCTGATATGGCCCCCTATGACTTTGATTTTTACCTGAAGATAAAGAAAATATTGAAAGAAAGATATTTTGATAACATTCAGGACATCAAGGCTAACACGACAAAGTCTCTGATGGCCATTCCTGAAAGAGTTTTAAAATTGCTTTTAAGGGTGGACTAGGCACTGACATTGGTACATAGCTTCCCAAGGAGAATACTTTGATGATGATCATAATGATATTCAGTAATGAGATATGTTGCACTTTATCTAGGATGAGCTTTTGAACTTCATTGTTTTCAGTTACCTAAAGGAAAAATACATTGTGTTAATTGTTTGTATTAAAAGAAAGGCCATTCTAAAGAAGAAATTACAATAGTTTTTTAATCTTTAAAAAATCCATGAAATGAAACAATGAAAAAAGATACAGATTGATAAAACAAACAGCAAAACTCTAATAAAATCAATTAAGCTAAAATTTGATTCCCTGAAAAGAGACAAAACTAACTGGGAAGACTGAAAAAAAGAGTTGGGGGAGAAAAATAAACATAGGAATAATAATGAAAATGTTACTACAGACAGGATATTTAAACAGTAATAAAACTATATGAATAATTTTATATGAGTAAATTGTGATCAAATAAAGATTTCTTGATATGCCTATCAAGAGATCTATGTCTGCTGTTCTTTATTCTGAAAGGGCTATATAATAATTTGACTAATGAAATGTGGTGAATGATGATGTGCTCCATTTCTGAACCCAGACTTTAGAAGACAGCTCCCATTTCCTGTCTCTTGGAACATTCATGCCTGGAGCCAATCCATCTTGCTTTATTGAATCCAAACAATTTTGTGGAGATACCCACATAGAGTTCAGCAGCCCTGGCTCAGGTCCCAAGCAGAGAGCTTACCAGCCATCTTGGAAGTGGACCATGCACCATCCGTTAGCTTCCTCAGCTAACGCCATGTGGAGTAGAAACAAGCCATTCAACTAAACCCTACCCAAACTGCAGATTAGTGACCATAATAAATTATTGTGTTATTTTAATCCATTACATTTTGGATAGCTTGTTTCACAGCAGTTATGGAAGAAAACAGAACATGATGAAATTGATAATTCCATAGAAACATAATTTTCTGAAATTTATTCAAGATAAACTAGTAAGCCAGGATAGTCCAAATGCTATTGAAGAAATCAAATAAAAAGTTAATACCCCCCCCACGACACCAAAAACAAATGATATTCAGACAGTTATACAGATGCCTTATACCAAATAATGGACATATTCCAATTTAATACAAATTCTCCCAGAGAATAAAAAGAGATATTTTACTACTTAATTTATTAGACCAATATAACTTTGACACTAAACCATACATAGTATGAGAAAACAAACAAACATCATAGATTATTGTTACTCATGACTGTAGATATATAATAGTTTCAAGAAAAACATTTGTAGACCAACTATAGGGGAACAAAATTTGCCACCTCAAAATGTATCTCTTTGACATAAGAGTTAATTTAAGTTTATCATTATTTTTAAAAAATAAAGGACTCAGCAGCTTTGTTTTTTTGTTTGTTTGTTTGTTTTGTTTTTTGTCTTCCCCTTCATTACCTAAAAGATTTTAGATAAAGAGACTGTTCTGGAATAGAGCTATCACCAGAGATAGCTTCAAAGAATATGGGCTAGTGATGGGGGAGACTGGCAGGCCTAGAGATTAGAGTCCACTGTGTATTATGTTGTCTCTTATGGCCCAACAAACATTTGTTTACCAAACAAATGCTTCTCGATCTCCATGTGAATTGCTTTCCCTTTAAACTCTCAAACCACTACCTTCTTCTCTTTAGCTCAAAATGACATGTAAGACTTAATTGACTGATTTATCCTTAGGCCCCCCCCACATTCTTGCAAAACCACCATACATATAAAATTAAATAGGATTTTCTCTTGTTAATCTGTGACATGTCAATTTAATTTTTAGGCCAGAAGAACTTATAAAAGTAACGGAAAATTTCTTCTTTTCTGACACAATTAACACAGTATATTAAAATGCTAGCAAGCCATGACCAAGTTTTATTACAAAAGTGAAATAAAGGTTTAGAAAAGAAGTTTTATTTATTATAGAAGTGAAATAAATGTTTAGAAGAGAAAATCTAAAAATATCATTTACCACATTTATATTAAAGTGGAAAAGTAGGCTTTGATCTCAAGCAAAACAAAAACAAGAACTCTAAAAATTTTTCATCATCTACCGAAAAAAAACACCCCCCCCGCCAAAAAAAAACAGGTAGAGAAAGGATTTCTTTAACTTGAGACAGCATATTTATAAGATTTCTAAATAAGTTTATAATTTTAGTTTTAATTTTTTAAGACTTTATTTAAATATAATTAATGTATCTGAGATAAAACTTTATCAATTTTCAAATCATTACTTTGTTCTCCAAAACCATTCATGCATAATTTTTTTCACTAACTTGAAGTTCTTTCTTATTATTTATGGCCTTTTTGTGATTGCATATTTTTTCTACCACTTTCTAAACTTTTATTATTATTATTTTTATTATTTTTTTTTATTGTTTTTGACAGAGAGAGTGGTACAGAGTCAGAGAGAGAACTGAACTGGGGTAGGTCCCCAGCTCAGCATATGGGTCCACAAGGGCCGGGCCGGGATTCGATCCTTGGTCCCGGGCTCTGCAAAGTGAGCGCTTAACCCACTGAGCCATCCCAGCTTCCCCCTAAACGTTTAAACTTACTATTTGTTAACAGTTTGTTTTAATATGTGTTAGAAAATATATTTTCACAATTTTTTGTTTTTTTAAAGAAAATTTTTTTGAACTTTAGAGTTAGGTTGCCCAATTCAATAAAATAAAACAACCTTTATTGTTATTGGGGTCACAATAAATTTATAGAGTAAATTAGAAAAATATTGATATTTTTATGATGTTTAGTCTTTCTATAAAAATGTGGCTGGCATTTTTATTTGTTTATCTTTTATATTTCTCAGAAGCAATGTAAAGTTGTTTGTTTTTTTTTATATAGATCATGCCTATTTTGGGGGAGGGAGGAGCCAACTTCTCTGACATTATTCAACCTATTTCCAGTTTTCTCTTTTCAGTCTCTGTAGACTGAATAGAGAAAAATGGATATGTATTCTCTACAAAACAATATACTGTATATTTAATAGAATAAACAGATGACTTGCACAGATCAATATTCTTCTCTCATTAAAACGACATAAATTTATCAATTTTGTTTTGCATTTTTCTATTTTTCTTTTTTGAGTGTCATTATGAATGGATGGATGGATGGATGGCTTTTTCTAAAGAGATCCTGATTCAGTCAACCAGAATATCTTTTTTCTTTTTGATTCTCATGTCATTATAGTTGGCTAGTGCAAACTCCTTTAGATCTTTCTTTGTGTTTTCAGCACTACCCCAGGCATTTTAAAAGCATCTGACAGAGGAAAACAAATATTGTATGATCTCCCTTATATGTGAATTCTGTAAAATAAAGACTGAAAATCCAAGCTTATAGGTGGATAGAACAGATTGGTGGTTGCAAGAGATGGAGTGAACAGTGGGAGAAAATGAGTAAATTTATTTTGTTTTTAATTTAAATAAATAAAAATTAAAAAATATATATTTGTTTAAATTCTTAAAAAGCATCCTTATTTTCTAGTGACAACATTATCTAGGTTTTTCTTGACTTTTTTCTTGTCCCAAAAATCAGGGTTACTTTTTTTAATGAAAAGTTATCAAAGATCAAAATCTAAGTGCGAGAGGGACAAAGCAGCTTGATCCACATGGATATTTTGGTAGACGATATGATTCCCCAGTAGAGCACTTAGTGATAAACAATAAAATATCTTTGGTTTTTAAAATTTGTGTTTTGGTTCCTTTTTGGTCTGTAATGATACCTACAATTTAACTCCAGCATTGCTAAGTCCTTTTACACTCAATTCTAACATAATAATTATATAATAATAAAATATAATTATATAATAGCATAATAGTGTATTATATTCTTCATAACATTATTTCTATCTTTAGCTCCTCATTTAAGTTATAATTATGCTGCCTTCATAATTCTGTCTACCAAGACTTTGTATTACATTGACTACAATAAGACAATAAAGTTAAATTTTAATAACTACTATGAAAAAGAGAGATACAATCATCTTTCATTCTACTGATATGAGTGGATACCTTAAAAATTCAATACTCTAGTAAAGAAAACTAGTAGGTTTAATATAGGAACTTGACAAGGTAGCTAGAAATAAGGTTAATATGCAGAAATTATTTGCCTTATCTTTATTGGCAATAACAAGCCAGAAATAGAATTGGAAAAATAATCCATTTCAAATGGAGACAAACTGTGATAAAGGATTCACTTGAAGAAACTATAAAATTACATTGCAGAACATAAAAATGTTCTGAATAAAATAGGAAGACATGTGATGTAATTATAACAGCAATTTAATCTTGTTTTCTTTAACCTTTGTATTATATATGATATTAAACTTCCTATGCAAGGATGTATATCTGAGTATACTAAAAAAAAATACATGAAAACAAATAGATGTGGGTTCCCCTTGCTACACAATAGGTCATACTCTATCAATCATATTTTGTTGCCATAACCATGCTTAACAAATAGCATAGAACTCAGTGATTTATAGCAACAAGCATTTCTTCTTCTCATGTGTGTGCAGGTTGCTTGGGATGACTTTTCCTCAGGCTTTGTACTGATGGGATTTGAATTCAGGTTTCAGGTCTATCTTCACATTCTTCTTAGATCATGTGCGGTGTGGGGCAAGTTCATCTCATCATGATTCACAGGAGGATGAAGAACTTGGCTTGAAACTAGCACATTGTCACTTCTGTCCACTTTCTGTTGGTCAAAACAAGTCACATGGCCAGGCCTAGTATGAGTGGGATGTGGGAAATATACTCTATCTACTGCTGGGTCATGTGTCAAGAGAGAGTGAGGAACTGAATACAATAACTTAACTGCCTTCAGTCACTATAATAAAAATAGTATAGTATTAGCTTAGCCTTCCTGTAATCATGCAAATTTAATACACTACAAAACTGGACAATCAATTTGATAGGGAGAGAATGGTTCAATGTATAAGTGGTACTGGCCCAAACGGCTAACGAACTGAAAAGGAACACATTTGAATTCCCATTTCACACTATATTCAAAGAAATTTTAGCAACATAATTTACATGTTAAAAATAAAGGTTATAATATTTTAAGAATTTTAGGGAATTTGAAATAGAACTTTTTAAGTAAAAAGGCAATACTGAAACTTCAAAATAAAATACAGCCACATTTAACTATGTAAAATTTAAATATTTTTGTGTGTGGCAAAAGCATATTCAGTAAATAAACATTATCTTGGGAAAATATTTTAAAAGTATATGGCCAGTATATACAGTTTATGATGACCATCTATAACATAGAAAATGTTCTTTAAATTGATAATGAAGAAATAAGATACCCAGTAGGAAAACAAGCAAAAAGTACAAACAGATGTTTCAGAGAAGAGCAAATTTAAATCACAAATATATATGAAAATAAGTTGAGCCCTCTCTTTATACCCAATTTTTAGGGACATCAAAATAAAGTAATATTGAGAAGTTATTTTACATCCATAATATTGGCAAAAACTACAACAAGAATGATAACATCTATCGGTGGAGAGGATCATAGAAAAACATTTTTAAATACTAATGGTGGAAACACATATTGTAACAGACTTGTGGAAATCAATTGAGTAGTAGTTATTAAATTTTAGAATACATCTTTCAACTTGAGAAGTACTATCTAATGGGACTCTATCCTATAGAAATAAAAGCATGCATGCATAAAGATATGTGGAAGTTGATTTTTTGGTATGTGTGGGAGGCATTATTCATAGAAATAAAACTTGGAAATCAGATAAAAATGCATAAGTAAGTAGGAGCTTGAAAAAATTATGGTGTGTTTTTGTGATGTTATTTTCATGATAAAATTGTACAGCATTATTTTACACAACTATTAATAAGGAAGAGTAACATGTACTGTAAAGTAACAAGAAGTGGGTATGGACAGAGAACATGGAGGGAAAGTAAGCAAACAGACACTGAGGGAATGAATGGGGATTGTTGATGGGAGACAATGATTTCATGGTATTTAGAAGATGCAACAGGTCTTGGTTGGGTATTCATTGGATCATGAAGAAATAATCATCAATAATGACTAGTACACTCATTCTGAATCCATACACCTGACTTGAAGAGAACTCTTGGAGCCCTATATGGTTGTAACTTTAGCTGGCTGCAGGCTTGCTTCCTATTTCCAGGTTCTTGGAGACCTTGGTGGAGAGTGTGTGAATGGAGGGGAGGGAGGGGCTGGCACAGAAAACAGGAAGCTGAAGAAAATACATCGTAATTACTCAACACCTCAACCAACTCCTGTATCTGAAATTCACATTCTTATTTTCTGTAAAAGTAACCATAAGAAAATCATAGGATCTTAAAGCCAGATTCAACTATTTTATTTTATTGAGGAAGTAACTAGAGTCCACAGGTTGTCATTTATTTATATTCATTTCCCTAGTGGCAGATCCAGGAGTAAAGTTCTTGATCTATATATATTGACTCTATGTTTACATTTTTAAATCAATTTTTCATCGTTCTTTACTTTTCCTTATTTTGAGTCTCATTTATTTCTCAGTATAAATTACCTTCTCTGTTGAAGTAACTATAATAGTTATATTTTACCGAGTAGCTAAAATATGCCAGATTCTTTGCAAACATTGTCATTAATCCTTGCAACAACACTCTACATTTGGATAATGCTATAACCATATTAACACTGATGAAACAGCCATAGAAAGGTAATTAATTTGCCCAAGATCCCACAGCTAGAAATGGTACAGAAGGGATCCAAATTAATGACAGAGCTCCACCCCCCACCAATTCTAGTTGCTTCCTCTTTGGGGTAATATTGCTTTTGCCTTGTCTTCTAAAGCAGTAGTCCCCAGTCATTGTGACTATGAGGAATATCTTCTAACATCAACCATTTTTTTTTCAGACCAATATCTGATAATAGTTATATTTTAGTATTTGTAGTCACTGAGGAAATACATAATAAAAATAAACATCTATGAATTGAACAATACATTTTAAATTAATTTATATTTGATTAAACTTACAGTACCTACAGACATTTGAAAAGAGCAGAGCTATACGTAAGCATATTATCTCATCATTTGAAAATGACTAGAGGGGAAGCCGGGATGGCTCAGTGGGTTAAGCACTCACTTTGCAGGCCTGGGGACCGAGGATCGAATCCCGCCTCGGCCCGTACTGACCCATGTGCTGAACTGGGGAGTTCCCCCAGTTCAGTTCTCTCTCTGTCTCTGTATCTCTCTCTCTCTCTCTCTCTCTCTGTCAAAAACAATAAATATATATATAAAAAAATGACTAGAATGCTTATGGATCTGAACATTCTTAAGGATAGGGGCTACCCGGGGATCCTCATTTCTAAGACTGGAAGTCAGTGCTCTGTAACATGTCAGCACCTGTTCCTTCTGCTCTCTGAAGTTATCAACCTCCAATTTGCACAGGATGGTTCTTATCTATTCTGATTTTTGACTTATTAGCTTTGTTTCCAACTTCCTTTTGCATTCATTGTATGATCCATGGCCTGATAAGATGATAGGTAGTCTGCTCAAGATGATAAAATAAGGTAATATTAGACTCAGCATCTTGTTCATAAGCACATTTAGTCACAGAGCAGCCGCTGAGTATGGACCCTCTTTTGTTCTCTACCTCCCAGCTTTGAGGCAACACTAAATTTTTTTCCCCACTTACCCAAATTCTTGACAATTTATTTCAGAAAAATGTCATCTTTCTGTGTCACCAGCCCCTGATTTATTAGCCCCTGGTCCACACTGTCTTTCTACTTACCATCACTACCCTGCTCATTTAAATTTTAACATAATTTGTCCTTTTGATTATGTTTTTTATTATCTACATCAGTGTTCATTCTTGACAGAATCTGGGCTTTACACAGAGGCAGGAAGCAGTGGGGAGTTCAGATCTAGTTTTTGTTAAGCCTTGATATGGAGCCATGCTTCTTGTTTGTCTGGTTTGTAATTTTAACTCAAGTGATAACTTCTATCTAGGCTGTTGTTCTACTGACCTTGTATAATTTTTTATATTTTCTCTGATTCACAGGATATTCCTGTAGGGACCCATTCATATTAAGAAGACCCCAGGTTAGAACTCCTAAACCCAGGTACTACTACTTTCACCACCTATATCATCACATAGCTGTGTGAACCAATTCACAATGCTATAGTTCTTCTCTGATCCCATTCTGATTAGGTTCCAGAAGCCAACCTATTGAACCCCTTCTCTTACTATTCAATACACACATACTTTACCGGTCTTGCTTGGTCTTTACCAGTTTCCTCTAGCTGCTGGATTATAGGTTTCTAAAATAGCCACAATTGTCAGGAAAGTTGTGCTTCTCATCTTATACCTCCCTTCTATTTGTCCAAACTATGAGTGAAGTTGGTCATAATCTTGGAAAACCATGCCTAATATCTCAACTCTGTAAAGCAGCATTTGTCAACAATGGGTGAACATAGGATTTTCCTACCCATAGTCTATGTGGGCCAATAGGAGGAGGTTGACTAATACTGAATTCTTAAGTGCTTGGGTATAAGCTGGAGAACTGACCAATGTATAATCAATAAAATAATTGAGTTAAAAAGGAATGAAAGCCAAGTATAAATAAGAAATAAAAATCCAGTTATTGGATCCAAGGACATCGGATAAAAAAAATTGAAATATAAAGTCAAAATCTAAAAGGAAGCCAAGATATTATATTAATGTGACAATAACTATATGAGGTGATATGGAAGTAAGATTCTTAGAGGCTAAGTGTCACTCAGGTATAGCAATTCCTGTGATCATGGATGGATGTATATGCATGGTTGTCAGAAAGTGTACTAGGATGTGCTAAGATTACCCACCTACATACTATGTGTTTGTTCTGTCTACCAGCACCTGCCTAAAACTTTGGTGGGTGGATCCATGTCAGGTACCATATTCTGCCTTGCTGTGAGTAAATTGCTATGCTATGCCTATGAATGCTGAGATACACTTGCAAATATTTTGACCACAACACTAGTAAGCAATATATTTTCTACCCCCTATGTCATCTCTGTGCATATGTATATACATGTATGTGGGTGTATCTACAAAGACTGTCCAGAGAATAAACAGCCATGTAACAATTCTTGTTAGATTGACAGTAGCTAGATTTTTTCTGGACAGCCCTCATATATCTCAATACAATAAGAACAACTTTCCCAAAACAATACCATTTCTATAAGAAATTATTTGATATATTTATTATTATTTTCTTTCTGAAAATTGTGATTGTGGGGATTCCAGGATGGCTCAGCAGGTTGAGTACTCATCTTGCAGCTCCGGGGTCTGAGGATCAAATCTCAGCTGTGACCCATGTGGACCCATATGTTGAACTGGTGTATGTCCCTAGTTTGGTTCTCACTGGGGCAAGCCCCCTATGCAGGAGGCCCATGGTTTGGCTCCTGCCCCAGGCGTGCTTCCCATGTGGGAGATCCCCAGCTTGCAGCTGTGTGTCTCCCATGGGTGAGGCCCCTGGCTGGTTCCTGCCCTGCACAGCTCCACACCCATCTGTAGAATGAAACTATGTACAAAACTAATAATGTGCAACTATGAAAGCTGCTCTGGGCCCTCCCTCTTCTCTCTGTCTCTCTGTCTTTCTCTCTGTTTCTCTCTCTCTCTCTCTTTGTAAAAAACAATAAAAATTTAAAAAAAAGAAAATTGTGATTGTGATTTAATAAGTGATTTCACTATCTTTTAGTGGGAAACAATCTATACTCTGAAACAACTGATGTAGACATGATCCATGAAAGAAATAATAAATTGATAAGCTAGACTTCTTAAAATTAAAATAAAAAACTTCTACTCCACAAAAGACAATATCAATATTTACAAAAAACACATTTAAGAAAGGAGTATATTTTGGATAACAATATATACAAATAATTCATAAAACTCAACAATAAGAAAACAAGCAATCTGATTAACAAATAGGCCAAAGACTTCAGCAGAAACCTCACCAAAGAGATATGCAATGTAAAATAAGTATAGGAAAAGATGCTCCACATCATATATCATCAGGGAAATGCAAATTAAAACAATAAGATACCATTATACACACTTATTAGAATGGCCAAAATCTGGAAACTGACACCTCCAAATGCTGACAAGGATATGGAGCAATGGGAACTCTCAAACATTGCTGGTGGGAATGCAAAATGGAACAGCTATGGTGGAAGACAGTTTGGTAGTTTCCTACAAAACTCAACATACCATTACCATATGATCCAGCAATCCTTCTCCTTGGTATTATCTCTAAGGAGTTGAAAACTTATGTTCACACAAAAACCAGCACATAGATATTTCTAGCTGCTTTATTAATAATTACCAAAATTTGGAGATAACCATGATGTCTTTCATCGGTGAATGGGTAAACTGTGGTACATCCATGCAATAGAATATTATTCAGCACTAAAAAGAAATGCATTCTCAAGCCAAGGAAAGACACGAGGAAACCTTAAATGCGTTTCACTAAGTGAAAAAAGCCTATCTGAGAAGGCTACATACTGTATAATACCACCTATGTGACATTCTGGAAAAAGCAAAACCATGGGGACAAAAAGATCAGTGGTTGCCAGGGGTGGCATTGAGGTAAAGTAAATAGGCAGATCACAGAAAAATTTGTAGGATGCTCAAAATATTCTGTATGATATTATAATGATGGAAATATGTCATTTTACATTTGTCCAAACCCATAGAATGTATAATACCAAGAGTGAACCCTAAAGCGAACTATGGACTTTGGGTGATGGTAATATATTAATGTAGATTGATTCTTGATAAACATGTGCCATCCTGGTGAGCAGTATTGATAATAGAGAAGGCTATGCATATGTGGGAGCTGTGGATGTATGGGAAATCTCTGTACCTTCCTCTTCATTTTATTGCAAACTTAAAACTGTTCTAAAAATTAGTTTTAAAAAATTACATGGCCTGGGCTTCTTTAAAGAATAGCATTACCTAAATTCTGATATTAATCCTTCAAAAAAATACTAATACTCAGGCACCCATGGACATTAACACAAGAATACCTAGATGATTCTCATATACAGTGTTGAAAACCCTGTGTAGGTAGGGTTAAAACACAGTAAAAATGTTTATTTTGAAATAAAACTAAATAAAAAGTTTAAAAATTGGTATATAACTTACAGAACTAAATGAATTAAGTTTGTACAGATAAAAACTACTTCTTATCATTTTCTCACAAATACACTTCCAGGGCATCTTTCTTTAATATACTGATTTCTTTTATTAGAATTTCTCTTATGGCTCAGAACTAAAACCTATATTTCCTTCAGTCAGTTATGATGTCAAATTTAAGATAGATGCTTGACATATTCATATTGAAATAATTTTAAATATTTTGAATAATTACTTCTAAGCTGGTGTTACAACTATCTACAATAATAATTTTAACTTGTAAATTATCAATTTCACGACAACTATTTCTACTTTGGGTGTTTTAGGGAAATTAAGCAAGCTTGCCACAATTACTCTAGAATGTCTTTTTTCCTGTAACTCCCATTGGCAGTCTGTTTTATAGGTTCAGAAATAATATGAGCATTAATGAAGAATGTTCTAACATCTAGCTGAATATTTGCTCAAGGAATATTAATTGATGGAGTTATCAATGCAAGAAATGTTTTTTAATATTTCACTAGAAAGATTTGTAGTTTATCCTAGTCAGAGTAGCTTAGTCCTAGTTAATTTATTGATTGAATTTTGATGATATGCTAAAATCAAAGTATTAGATAAGATACAACTGGCAATAATTTCTAATGTTTTGAATAATATAATATTTCAAAGACAGATCAGTGGACTTAAAACTTTGGAGTGATAAATATAAAGTCCTAATTTAGGTTTGGTTGATTAAAAGTCAAATACCAGTGGAATTTGACTTCCACTGGTACTATTATTAATAATATGATGTAACAGGTGGTGGAAGTTATAATTCCTATTAAATTAACTAAGAAAAAAACAACAACCTCATAGTATTCATAAGATTTGTTTTTTCAAAAACAAAGGAGAGCTTTAGAAGAAAACAAGTGAACTAAAATTCTAAAGCTGGAGATGCTTTCCTTGGTGAATTTTGTTCACAAGGTATTTCCTTCCATGGGGAAATTTGCCATGCCCTGAAATGGGCTGAAGATATGCTTGCCATAGGGAGACATATTCAAGTAGGGGAAAGAGAAACCAGTAGAATTTTAGATGACCACATGAGCTACAGTGAAAGACTGTAATCTAGAGGGACCTCCAATTCCTGGCATATTTTCTCAATGGTATATTTGAACAGTAGAGTAGTATGTGAACCTCTTGGGGCTGGGAGAGAGAGAGAGAGAGAGAGAGAGAGAGAGAGAGAGAGAGAGAGAGAGAGAGAGAGAGAGAGAGAGAGAGAGAGATCCCCCACCATCTTAGACTGCTTTGGAGGAAGAGCCCCTCTAGATGGAGGGGACTGCAATAGGCAGATGATAGATCTCTCCCAGATTTTTGAAACTAGAGGTGGAATGATTCTAATTAAAGCTAAAATCCAGCTTTTACTAAATGCAGTTTCTGATAGAATTATTGGAATCATCATCTCAATTCATATGCCCAGAGCAAGAAAGAGTAAATGCTTTGTTGGAGAAAATTGTATCAATATTAGACTCTCTTTATTTTATATGATATGTAATGAATAACAAAGTTTCAGAAGAATTGTGAGAAAACAAAAAATGTGTATAATAATTAAGAAAAAACATCATTAATAGAAGCAAACACACACACACACACACACACACATATTTAGAGATAGATATTGAATTGACAGACAAGGACTATGAAATAACTACTATAAATAGATTAAAAGGAGAAAAATTGACAAAAAATTTTTAATTGAATAATTAGAAACTATGAAAAGAATAAATATTCTGAAACTAAAATATTTAAGATTTTAAGTAAATTTTAATAGTAGCTTGAATAAAACCAAATACATGATTATGGAATTCAAGGGAAAGTAAATAAAACACTAAACAAATATAGAAAACAACTAAAAAGAACAACAAATAAAGCATAAAGGACCTAATGGATACAAACAAATAGTTTAATATCTGTATAACTGAAGTATCAGAAAGAGGCGAGAGAATGGGACAGAAACAATATTTGAAATAATGGCTAAGGATTTAAAAAGATAGATAAAAGATATTAGCCCACTGATGCAAGGTTCACAGTGAACAGAATACCAAACATGATAAATACAAAAAAACCTACCAAATATAGGTAAAGACAAGTGGATATGCTGTTTACATTTCGTTGGCCAGAACTAATCAGATAACCATACGTAACTTCAAGGATTTGAGAAGAAAGAAAAGGAAAATAGCATACTTGCAACAGCAATGAACCTCAACATGTCTACACATGCGTATTTTATTGCTGTACACATTTACTTAATCTCATTAAATCTCTTTGACCTATATAATTGACTTAATTTATCTCTTTAGCAGCCTTTTACAGTCACCTGAGTTTGACTTATATTTTTTGAGAATGAATGAAATAGAAATTTGGTAAGTTTCACAAACAGGAAGTGCTACTGCCTTTACTTCCCCAGCACTTGTATTCTGCCATATCACTGCAGGCATTTGGACGGTCACTTCCAGAATCATTCAGCTCACCTTCTATTTCTGAATCTTCTGTGGTGCTGCCATTTGGAAATAGTTGAGTAAAAGGCTGTGCCACTATTTACAATTATTATATATTCTTTCAATTTTTAATATATACATATATATGAATATATTTATTCAACAAGTATTGATTGGGCACATTCTAATTGTCATGCTTTAGTTTAGGTTTTAGAGATAAAGTAGTTGATACAAAGAAAGATTTCTACCCTTGTGGATTTCTACCCTTACATTACTTTGGGAGGAGACAAAAAATAAATAAAATGTATTTTATATTATTAAGTAATAAGGCTGGGAAGGAAAATGGAGTGTTGCAGTTGAAATATGGTAGCCATGAAGGCATCACTAAGAAGGTGACATCTGAAGAAAGTAGGGAGTAAACAGGGGAGCTTTCTGAGAAAAGAATATCTCTGAGAAGGCAGGAACAGCAAGTAGAAAGTCCCAGGTAGGTGTGTGTGTGCTTGGTGTGCTCAGGGAACAATACATCAACAAATCTGGCAGAAGAGGAATGAATGGTGTGTATGGAAAAGGAGGTCAGAGAGGTAATCCAAGTCCAGCTGCTATAGGGAGGTGAATGCGATTATTATGATCACTGGCTTTTTCTCTGGGTTAGACCCATTGGAAAGTTTTAAACAGAGATTAATGTAATCTGACTTAAATTTTAATTACAATCACTCTAATTTCTGTGGGAAATTGTTTGAAAAGGGACCAGAACAGAAGCAGACTCAATAGTTAGGAAGCAACTGAAATAATAGGTGAACAATGGTGGTGGTTTAGACCAAGGAATGAATAGTAGAAGAAGTGAGACATTGTTGGATTACTTCAATATGTGGAAGTGGTGATGATGAATATGCTTATAGTTGCATATGGCATGTGAGAGAGAGGGAACCTGAAATTCAAGATTTTTGGTCTGAATAATTAGAACAATGGGAAGACCATAGGAAAGAATTGAAAATTTAATCTTGGGCTTGTTAACATTAACATACTTAGCAGACATCCAAATGGAGATGGCTGGGAGGCAGTTAGATACAGGAGTTGAAATTCATGGAAGAAGGCCTTATAAGAAATGCTGAAAGGAGTTCTTCAAGCTGAAGTGAAATGATGGTAATTAGTAACACGAAAACATGAAAATATACAACACACTGGTAAAGGTAAATATATGAGCATAGTCAAATTCAGGAAACTCTAATGGTATAATATGGTGGTATATTAACTTTAGTATTAAGGTTAAAGGACAAAGGTATTGAAAATAACTATAGCTACAAAAATTTGTTAATATATATGCCACTTGTATATATAAAGGTAAATTGTGACACCAAAAGATAAAATAGGGTTTAGCAAAAGTATGAACTTTTTATATAAAATGTAAGCTAATTTTTATCAGTGTGAAATAGACTATTAGATCTATAAAATGTTTTTATGAACCTCATTGTAACCACAAAGCAAAACCTTACAGTAGATACACAAAAGGTAAAGAGAAGAAAATCAAAGCATGCATAAAATCATCAATTTACAAAGGAAGACAGCAAAAGAGAAATAAAGAAACAGGGGGAACTGCAAAAAAGTCAGAAAACAATAAGACAGTATTAATAAATACTTGAATATGAATAATTAGTTTAAATGTAAAAAGATTAGATTCTCCAATAAAAGTCATACAGTGGCTAAATGAATAAAAAACAAGACCTAATTATACATTGCTTACAAGACACTTCAGCTTTAAGGGCACACATAAGCTCAAAGTAAAAGAACGGAAAAAGATATATCATGCAAATGCAAACCAAGAGTACACAGGTGGATATATTTATAGTAAACACAATAAACCTAAAGTCAAAAACTGTAACAAGATCCAAAGAAGTTTAGTATATAATGATGAAGGGGTTAATTTATCAAGAAGATATAGAAATCATAAGAACATATACACCTAAAATTGGAACACCTAAAGATATTAAGCAAATACTAATAGCTCTGAAAGGAAAACTAGATGACAACAAAATAATAGTAGGGGACTTTAGTACCCTGCATTCAACAATGGATAGATCACTCAAACACAAAATCAATTAGGAAACATTGACCTCAAAATATACTTTAGTCCAAAGGACTTAGTGGACATATACAGAATATTCCATCCAACAACAAAAGAATACTTATTTTTATGCACACATGGAACATTCTCCAAAGTAGATCATATGATAGATCACAAAACAAGTCACAGCAAATTTAAGAAGATTAAAATCATACCAAGTATCTTTTCTGACCATGATGATATGAAACCAGAAATCAATAATAAAAGAAAAACTGGAAAGTTCAGAAATATGTAGAAATTAAACAACACATTCCTGAGCAATCTCCTTTACATTGGTCTCAGCAATAATTTTTTATGATGTGATACCAAAGCACAAGCAACAAAAGAAAAATTAATCAAGTGACACTACATCAAAGTAAAAAGTTTTGTACAGCAAAAGAATCAATAAAATGAAAGAGTACCTACAGAATGAAAATATATTTGTAAATTATGTAGCTGATAAGCAGTTGATTTTCAAAATATATAAAGAATTCCTACAACTCAATAACAACAATAAAAACCAAAGAAATTTGATTAAAAATGGACAGACATGTCTCTAAAGACAAGACAAATGGCCAGTGGTACATAGAAAGGTACTCAGGGAGGGGAGGTGGGAGAGGGCACCAGCATTATGGACACATTCAATGGTTTGGTATTTACCTGGAGAGGAGGGAGGAGGGGGGAGGGGGGAGGGAGAGTTGTGTGGGGAGGGGGA
>PVKE010031733.1:0-18875 GCA_004027555.1 Craseonycteris thonglongyai
CTAATACTTTTATTTAAACAACTGCATTTCCTTTGACATAGTACGTCAGTCACAATAAGATTTTGCTAAACATTGTCATATAATATCTCTGTTTAAAGATGGAAAAACAAATCTTCAACCATTTGTAGAAGTACAATACATTATACTGAATTTGCTGATGTTATAAGTTAGAAATTGTCCATATTATGTGTTTATAGTTCCTCCAGAATCAAGAATTTCCTTGGGGACATAATTTTATTGCTTTCACATTCCTTCCTGCTCTGTTAAGTCTAATGAGTTTTATCTGTCCTTTAGGTGACCTACAAACGAGATCTGTATGCAGCTGAATCGATTATTAAGGGTACGTTTGGCCTTGTGACTCTCAGTTCTTGTGTTTCAAAAATGTAAGCCAGTTCAGAAATTTTCATGACAGGTTAAGTCCCAAAGTTCTCAGAAGTATAAATGCCTGTAGGCTGTGGAAATGTGTGATTCATTTTTTTATGAAAATAATTATGTTTTATTTCCTTTTTGTGAAATATCACTTATGATTTATGTTATATTGATTTTACTTCTTGTAAAGGAAATGCTTTATTTGAGAAAAACAGAGGTCATCAGACATTTTATTTTTACTATTAAGAAGATTGACCCTGCTTCCCGCTTCACTGTCACATCTGTACATTAGATGGCATCTTTCATATGAGAAAAAGATTTTTCCCCAAGAATTGAGAAATTGAGCTGGGTTAGTTTTTAATTCCCTTTTGGTTATGAAAATGACTGCAATTTTGTTTTGTAATTTTGGATATATGTAGGTAATAACCCTTATCTTACTTTTTTCATCTCTGTGACTCTAAGTCCCCAGCCTCACAGAGGAAGTTTATTTAATAATCACCAAATACTTATTACTGTGCTTAACACTATGCTAGGAATGCAATGATAAGGTACATGGGACATTTGTTTGGTGTTTTTGTAGCCTGTATTGCTTATCAGGCTTTCTTCACCTTGGTACTACTGGTGTTTTAGGCTGTGTAATTCTTTGTTGCGGGGACTGCAATCTGTACTGTAGGTTATTAAGCAGTATACCTGGCCTCTATTCACTGGATAGTAAGAGCACTCTTCCCTCCCACCTCGTTTTCCTGGTGTGACTATCAAATGTGTCTCCTAACAGTAGCCCTGTTTTAAATATATTGTCCTGGCAGAAAATAAGAGGGGTCTACCCCCAATCCTGAAGCAAGTGAGATGCTTTACAATGTTAGTAACTGACTCCTTCAAAAATAGATTAGGAACAGACTGTGTGCTTAAGTTATGAGTGAGAAGTGAACTTGTGAATTCAAACTTCAAAGTTGGGAAAAAAGTACTGAATCTGAATTCTGCATGCATCAATTCATTTTAAAATTGGGGGGAAACTTATTTAATAGTCAATTGGCTTCACATTCAGAAAAGTGAAATCTTTTCTCTAGCCATCTTGTTCTGCATTGATAGTTCACCCTGAAGTATTTTTATCCTTTAAGAATATTGTGTTTGAAATCATTAATGTACTGTAATTTGTGTATCTGTGTGTCTGTGTATGTAAACAGAGCCCATGTAGTTATAAATCAAAATGTTGACATATATTTACATGTGAGCTCAGCAATGTTTAAACATTACTCGGGAGAAGTTGGCTAAGCCATGATGTGGTTGGGTTACATTCTCAACACAAGGAAATATAAAACTCAGTTGGGTTTCTTAACAAAGTCATATTTCTATATTGAGGTAAAATGGAAATAATCTATTTTGTGAATAGTTGGTAAGTGGTCCAACTGAAGGTCCTACTTACTTCTGCCTATATATATTATCAAAGCAGCTTTCTATATATTAATAAAAGGCCATATTTTAAGTGTGATCACAGGAGCTGTAGTTTTGGGAATTATTTACTGAGAGGAATCATTCTTTTTATTTAAGTAACACAGTTTAGTATGCTTATTTTATATGTAAAGTATTTGAAAAGTATTTTGCTTTTGTTCTCAGGGAAGGTAATCACTCTGACTGGATGTTAACAGCTGATTTAAATTAACAATCTTCCAAAGTTTCCTTAAGCTCTAGGATTTATGTTTCTAGTGACTCTCCAAGAGATTCTGATACTGCCTGCACACGTTGAGGATCTCTGCTCTGGGGCCTTCCTTTTCTCAGTGTGGGCATTGTGATTATCTGAGAACTTGAAAGCAGAATGTCTGGTCCCACCACATTAAATTAGAATCTGCATCTTCACAAGATAACTCAGTTGATTAGTTTGTACATTAAATTCCAGAAGCATTTGTCTAGGCTGCTTGTCACAATCTTTTATACAGTTCATTTCTTTCCACATCATATCTTTATTGCATTAATAGCTTGATATCTTACTATGTTCTGTCAGCTCCAAATGCTTGTTTGCTCAACTGAGATTGCTACCTGCCTGGGTGACATACACTAATTCTACCTTGAGACCTAATAGTAAAAGTACTTCTGAGCATAGGAAAAAGAAAACTTTCAGGGAAGTCGGGATGGCTCAGTGGGTTAAGCACTTGCTTTGCATCCCCAGAGACCGAGAATCAAATCCTGGCCCCGGCCCATGTGGACCAATAGGCTGAACTGGAGTGTACTTCCCATCCGGGAGGCCCCCAGTTCAGGTCTTGACCCCTAGTTCAGCCCCTGGCTCAAAGGGATGTGGCCTCCCATGCAGAAGGCCCCCAGCCCTGTTCTGGCCCTGTTTGCCCCCTGCCCACCTATGTGGAACGAAACCATGTTGTAGATTGATGATGCACAACTATGGAGACTGTGGTGGGCCCTCCCGCTTCTCTCTGTCTCTCTCTCTTTCTTTGTCAAAAACAATAAATTAAATCTTTAAAAAGAAAAAAAAAAAAGAAAACTTTTGTATTTCTAAAAATAAAATTCCAAAATATAATATGGCCTATAGCTGAAAACTGAGCTATTAATATATATATATTTTAATTATATACAATTAATATATATATATACATGCACCTGTTTTCCTCTTCCTAGGAAATATTCAAAGTACTTTTCTAGGCGCTTTCACTACACAGCATGTAGTGTTACTTACTTTGTGCAGGCATTGTTTAAAAGCATTTTGTATTATTTCTTGCTTCTCCAAGAACTCAGTGATATAAGTAGTGTTATTTTTTCCATAAATTGGGATATTCAAGGGTTAAGCAAATACTAATTGAAGAAGGATAGAAAATACATTCTTTAATATAGGTCCTACCTTAGGCAAGTTACCTCTTTGTATAGCTATTATCCTTTTATTCCTTAAATGGAGATTGCTCAGATTCCTTTATATGAAATCCTTGGGTTACATGTGTTCTGGAACATGAAATACTCTATTTTCCAAAGTTACTGCCTTATGTCATATATTATGTCACATCACCAGTCAGATTTGGGACCTCACCACATAATGAAACTTGTAATGCACGAATGATTATATTCAATGATGCAAGAATAATGACTATTATTCTTGAGACTCCAGCCAGTTCAAATTCAGAACTGATTTTACCACCAAATTTATAAATGAAAAGAATTTTAAATTTTGTTTTAAGAACTTTTCGGGTTTTAGCATTGCCTGTAACTTGGTGTGAACCCCTTTTAAATTGGAATTCATTGAAAAAAGGAAAATGTCTATTCTTTGTGTGTGTGTGTGTGTGTGTGTGTGTGTGTATCTTCTAACATTGAGTTGAATTGAATTGAGTAATATGTTAATTGGTATAGCTACATTTCTTTTCTTAGACTCTAAGGGCCTTCAATTATGGGAGCAGGTACTCTACCCCACTTTACCACTCCACCTGCTTCCAACAAGTGCATATTGGGATTCAGTGACTGTATCCCTATATAATATTTACTTTTTATATTCTTTTTAAAAATAGAGATGATATAATATTTGATTATATCATTTTGTCAGGGTGTAAAACCAGGACTTCAAGTATATGGCCATCATGCCAGGTACTTTACATATGTTCTCTCATTTATTATTTACAATAATGCTGTAATGTAGAAATTATTGCTCCCATTTGCAGATGGGAAAACTGAGACTCAGAGGGATTAGGTATTTTCCTCTGGGTCACACAATAAGAGCAAGATCCACAATTTAAACCCAGGCCTCCCGTAAGTCTGACTCTGTTCTGGGACTTGGCCATTTTGTATCTTTAGGTAAACAGCTACTCATGCTGACCACTAAAATGGACAGTGCATTCACAATCTGTCTTTGGTGAATACAGCAAATAGCTTATACACTTCAGCCCTCCCACCCTGATGCTGCTGGGTAAAAACTGTATCTTCATTTGGCTTGATAAAGAGCAATCACACAATGTAGACTGAAGATGGTTTCTGTCAAATCTGTGCTAAGCACACAGTAGTCTTCTAGACAGCGTGGGAAAGACGTATAATAGTGACATGGCAGATTTCTAGATATGACCAGGAAAAGAGTAAAAGTTTAAATTCAAAATCAGAACAATACGAGGTCCAGTAGATGTAACTATCTTTTTATGAGTTGATAACACTCCAGCAGAATGTTACCTCTGCCAGACCCTGTACTTTTGATAGATGACTGGATAAAGAAGTTGTGGTACATTACTACTGAGTGATAAGAAAAGATGAAATACAGCCATTTGTGACAACATGGATGGACCTTAAAACCATCTTATTAAGTGAAATAAATCAGACTGAAAAATCAAGAAACATATGATCTCACTTGTAGGTGAAATATAAAACTGGAAGTAACAAAAACACAAAAACTCATGGACATAGTCAATAGTTTGGTGGTTACCCGAGTAAAGGGGAAGGTGGGTGGGAGTAGAGAGGAGGCATCAAATATATGGTTATGGAAGGAGAGCTGATTCTGGGTGGTGAGCACATAATGCGATGTAGAGTTGAACACTTGGAAACTATGTAATTGTTACCAACCAATATCACCCCAATAAATTTAACAATAAAAAAGACCTAGGTGCGGAAAAAAAATACTTTAAAAATGATTGGTTGGGTATTGTTTACTTTTTGTTGTGTGTGTGTGTGTGTGTGTGTGTGTGTGTGTGTGTGTGTGAATTGTGATAGTTTAGCATTTACCTAGCCATGACAGTTTTTCATCTTCTAGCATGCAACTGTTTTCATGCTGTGATCTGAATGTTTAGTATTATGTAAGTTGTCTTTGTGGGGTTGCTTTTTTACTTGAATACCAATAATTGCTGGTCAAAAAATATATAATTTGAGTTAACTGTTTTCTTGTTTAATTAGTCTCTTCAGACTCAAAAAACATTTCTTTGATAACTGTCATGACTTGCGAGAGCATTTTGTAATCCTACGTTACATGTCACTGGAACAACATGTATATTTGGTCCATCCTAATTTATGTGTAAGTCCATATATTTAGTTTAGTATGGGAATTTTGATGTAACTAACTTCAGGCAAGCTTTCCACTAAAATCCCCAAGTTATGGGTTATAACAAGTCTCAAAATCTTATTAAATAAGGTTTATTTTTAAGTATACTTTAATTTAGCATCAGTATATTTACCTGGATTTTTATTTATAGTAAGCTGTTCAATAATAGGAAACGTATTTAGAATATTATTCTCATATCTGTCTTTTACATACTTGTCTGTCTTGAAAAATGTACAGTTATCATAACTTACTATTATGTAACAGAGTATTATTAATATTCCTTTTTTTGAGACAAAAAGTTAGGTTGGGTCATTTTTCTTTAATGTTTATTCCTTTTATGCTTCTACAATGAGTGAAATTTAAAACAAACTTTTCTAGGGGGTAGTGTGATTAATTGGCAGAAAACATTGGGCTGACTGATAAATTTGTAAACAGCCCCTTAACAAAGAGGTATTGTACTTTCGTCACATAAGCTCGTTGAGCCCACCCAGGCCTGCTCTGCATGCTCAAACCTACCCAAACTACTAAAGTGATAACAGATGCCAGCAGGAACATACTTTAACTAGACTTATGCCATGTGAACAGTCCCAACCCACGTTTGATACAATATCCTGGCAAAGCAATCAATATTCTAAAATCTCCTAAGAAGAAAAGCCCCTATGGAACTTCTTAAAAAAAGATTGTATTTATTTTCTACCATAACCCTTCTTCAAATCTTTTAATATGTTTAATATTGTGGCTCAAAAGTTATGTGTTTTTTTTTTTTAAACTCACTACATTGTATTCTTTCCTTGTTACGATATTACAAACCTAAATAAACGTGTGCCATATCAAAGCCTCATGGTGCCTGTTTTCATATGGTGGCTTATATAAAAATGAAAAAATATAATAGTAAAAATTGAATATAATTTTATTTTTAAAACTGGCTTTAATTAATATTAGTTAAAATAGTTAACGTTAATGTTCATATAAAAATTCATGTCTTTTCTGAGTCATGATTTATTTAGTTTTTGTTTACTTTATTTTAAAGAAAATTAATTGATTTTGATTTTTCAGAAATATAGCATCCCCTATTGGTTCAGAAATTTATTTTTATTTATTTTCATTTTTATGTTTTTAGTAAATGTATTGGGGTGAAATTGGTTAGTAAAATTGCAAAGGTTTCAAGTGCATAATTCATCATCTGTGTTGCATTGTATGCTCACCACCTAGAGTTACTTCTTCCATGATATGTTTGAGTCCACCTCCCTCCTCCACCAACCCCTTAAACTGCATTCTGAAAATACGTTTTTATTCTTAATATCAGTGTTACAGGTGATTTCTTTCAATATTACTCACTGATGAACAGTAAAGCTATGTGTCCCCATATGCCTGCTTTTTGCTTCGTATAGTTATTTTTTTATACCATTGGGCAAGCAATTGAATCCTTTTGTGCTTATACATTGAAAGTAGCTGAATACACTTTTAAATTGGCTTCTCTGAAAGGAATACAATAAAAATCACATGGGAATAAAATTGATTCAGTGTTACTGAGAATTAAGACTCATGTTACTGTGTATGTTTTATAGATATGAAGAAACCGATGCCTTAATTTTTTAGTAATCCTTTAATATTTTCACTTAAAATCATGGCATTTTAAGTGAAAAATATTTTTGAATTCTTATCATCAAAATTGAAAAGATAAGAAACTTTAAATCAGGTTTTTTTCTACATCTGTAACTGGATAATGTTCTGCATCTGTGGTATATCCTCATTAGGTTTTACTTGTTAAATACCCATGGATGGCACCATTTATGTTATTAACCATGCTTTTTGGACAATGCAAAATGACAGCTAAGATTTACATAGAAAGTGTAATTTTTGGTGTCTGACTTTTGACTATGATACTTCATTTTCCAAATTTTCACATTAATACCATAACTTCTTTGTACACAATATAGTTTTTGTTCTTCACTCTCTTGAAAATAGTACTGTGACTATATCTTATGCGAATTTGTAAGAACATTTGCGTCAGGCTTTAATTAATAAGAATAGGAAGAGTGTAGTGTGATTTAATAGCAGTTTGGCTTCCTTGGAATCTTATTGTAAAAAAGAAATGTAAATTGGGAAGTTAAATATTTGGATCAAGATTAGAAAAAGTAGAGTTTACGTTTTTGTTTAATTTTATAATTTTCTTAATTTGTCATTAGTAAGATGGTAATTCAAACATACGCAAGTAAATCTGTCATGTTTAAAAACTTCTGAGGTCACAACTAGCTAAATGAGACTTGATAACAGACAAAAGCCAGCCAGTTAAACTCTACTCTGATGTAGGTAGGGGGAAAAAAAAAGAAACACACACCAACTCCAAACATGATGTTATTCTCAAAGTGATAATACAGTTTATAAATCTACTGATGAGTCACTAGCATTTCTTTCAAATTAATTTCTTTCTTAAGTAATTCAGAAAGAACATACACTTTGAAATGAAAAAAAAGTACTGCATTATTTACTTGGAAACCAGTAATATGCTTACATGTGAAAATATCTGCAAGAAACAAGATGTCACATGTCTGCTCCTTACTTTTAGTTGTAAAGTAGGAAACTCCATTGTGTATTCAGTGACTCATTTAAAAATGTGGTTAAGATCTGATATAAAACATCTTTCTTAAAAATCTGCCTATGTGCCATTGCCCTCCAGTTGAAACATGTACAATCAACAATAGCACTAACTTCTCAGAAATCCACTTTGACCATTTAATGTGCGTCTTTATGGTGTGTGTGTGTGTGTGTGTGTGTGTGTGTGTGTGTGTCTTTACTATTCCTGTTGTCCATTTGTCCTGTAGGTATGGCTTGTTGGCTGCTTTTCCTTTATTGACTGCCTGCCATCCCCCTTCCTGTTTCAATAGCTTCCTCTGTTAAGGTGTTCAGAAAAACCTTATGCATCTTTCTACATCGAGTATGAGATTCAGTTAGGGACTTCAAGGCTCAACAATTTTGATTCTGTTTAATAGTACTTTAAAATCTTTCGTGGGCACAGTCAATAGTATAGTGGTTACCTGAGGGTTAGGGGAAGGGGAGTGAGAAAGTAGGGAGGGGCCATCAAATATATGGTGATGGAAAGAGAACTGATGCTGGGTGGTGAGCACATAATGCAACACATAGATGATTTAATTTAGAATTGTATGCCTGGATCCTATGTAATTTTTTTTTTTTTTAAGATTTATTTATTGTTTTTGACAGAGAGAGAGATACAGAGTCAGAGACAGAGAGAAGGGGGAGGGCCCAGAACAGTCTCCACAGTTGCACATCATTGGTTTTTCCACATAGTTTCATTCCACAGGTGGGCTTGGGGCTGCACAGGGCAGGAACTGGGCCAGGGTCTTGCCCCGGTGAGAACTGAACTGGGGCACTCCCCAGTTCAGCATATGGGTCTGCATGGGCCCATATCTCCTCTCCCTTCTTCTGCTTGAAGCTACTAGTATATATTTGGTAGCTAGAAGGGTCCTGCACAAAAGGACAACAGACCCTCTGCTTTATATTCTTATGTGCTTTGCTGAATGCTTAATTGGTTTTGGTATTTGAGAGGGTTGTCCTCTCTAGTACATTGTGGGCCAATGAACCAGCTGAGACTTTTATGGTAAATTCTAAGTCTCTAAGCATCTGATTAGGGTTCTTTTGGACAGTATTCTTAATTTGTGCCCGATTAATATGTTTATATATATATATTTTTTTAAGATTTATTTTACTGTTTTTGACAGAGACAGAGAGAGAGACAGAGAGAAAGGGAAGGGCCCAGAGCAGGCTCCATAGTTGTATGTCATCAGTTTTCGACATCGTTTCATTCCACATGGGTAGGGGCCATGCAGGGTGGGAACTGGGTTGGAGGCCTCTCGTTTGGGAGGCATGCCTCTTGAGCTAGGGGTTGAACTCCTGGGTGAGAACAGAATTGGGGGCCTTCTGCATGGTAAGCACACCCCAGTTCAGCATATGGGTCTGCTCGGGCTGGCGCCGGGGTTTGATCCTCAGTCCCTGTGGCTGCAAAGTGAGTGCTTAACCTGCTGAGCCATCCCAGCTTCCCATGATTTTTAAATTTAAAGGTTTAGATCATTTCTACTGTTTTGGCATAAGATGAATAATTTTCTGTTAGAAGAGCAGCTCTCATCCATGTTGTGATCTTGTATGATTCGGAAGGCATGTAACAGGTATTTCATTTCTTAACTCTAAGATGCCTTTAATTGTAAGAAGTGGTATTATTTTTATATTATTAAGAAAAGAAAAATGCTGCCAATTATACTAAAATATACTTTCTTTTACCTAGAAGCTTTAAAAGTATTTGTTAAATGTGTTTTTTTACATTTATTTAGGCATGCATTTTTATCATACTTGTTCTTGTGGGAAAAAACCTAAGTAGAGTTCTGGTTCTGGATAAGATGGAGCAAGAAAACTTTACTCTATTTCTTCCACTGAGTGAAATTGTTAACACATGAACAGAATACATAGAACAACTATTGGAGAATTTAAAATAAATAGTAGCAGGTACATTAATGAATAAGACCCGAATTTGAAATGGTACATATATAATTGGCAGTGATTTTGCCATTTTTTTTCTCATACTATATCCTGACCTGGGTCCAACGCATTCCAAATTCCAGAAGTAGACATTGGAGTAGACGGAGCCCCAAGAGAAGCACCACTAATTCTGACCAGAGGATCATGAAAAGGGTCTTCTCATGTTAAGAGAGGGTGAAGATACTCTCCTTTAAAAATTTTTTTCTACTCTAATACTTCAGTCCCTAAGCAATCATGTTGCAGTAGTGGCACTAACAGTGGCAACCGTGGGGGTCCAGAGAATCCTAAAATTCTGAGAGAAATGCAAATTTGGAGTTGCTGTGGTTTTAAGAGGGGGAGGTGAGCACTGTTACTTTATTTATTTGTTTGTTTGTTTATTTATTTATTTATTTAAATCCTCCTGTTGCTTAGCTTGGAAACAGGTGCAGTCATGGGAAATGTGTGAAAACCGGGGTAAATAAAGCCACAGTTTCCTAGTAGGAGTGCTGAAAAGGGATGCATTATGGAGATGGAATATATAGGAGAGATTGTGGTAAGAGAGGATATCACCCACATATACAGAATGTAATCCAGTATCATTTGGCATACAAAAAACCAGGAAATCCAAAACACACATGGTAAGGTACAACCAATAGATATACATGCTGAGATAACATAGATGTTGGAATTATTTGACAAATACTTTAAAGCACTGATGATAAAAATGCTACAAGTAAGGAGAAATGCTTTTGAAATAAATATGGAAGGCTCAGCAAAGGCATAGGAAATATAAAAGAGACAAATGGGAATTTAGAACTGAAAAACAAACAAACAAGCAAACAACCAAAACAAACAAACAGAAAACCATAATAACCAAAAAGAATGAAAAATATTGGTTGGTCTTAATAACAGAACATTGATAACAGAGGAAGAACCACTGAATTTAATTAGATCATCAGGTTTTTTTTCAGTTTGAACTACAGAATATAAAAAGATTGTAGAAAAAAATGAATAGTTCTCAGCATCTGTGTGAAAGTACTAGTCCTTTCAATTCTGGAAGGAGAGGAGAATGTACAATACAGAGAAAACCATATGAAATAAATTCAGGGAGCAGAACAAATGGGACACACACACACACACACACACACACACACACGAACTGCTTTATGTGGTTATAAATTATGGAGCAGGTTGTCAAGTCCAAAATCTGCAAAGCCAGTGTTCCAGTTCAAGTCCGAAGGATCAGCAGCAAGAAGCACCAATGTTGTAGTTAAGCAGAATTCTCTCTTGGGGAAATATTGACCTTTTGTTCCCTTTGGGCCTTCATCTGATTGGTTGAGTCCCACCCACATTAGGAAACACCATCAGCTTTACTTAGTTTACTCCTTTAAATGTTCATCATATCTGAGTATCCCCTCAGAGAAACACCCAAATTATGTTTGGCCAAATATCTGGGCACCCCATGGCTCCACTAAGTTAATCATCACAGCTAGTGAAGTAAAATCAAATTGTGAGTTATTTATTTTTGGTGTAATTATTAATTATAGTAGTCTTTCTTTATCAACAGTTTCAGTTACCCACAATCAACTGTCGCCTAAAAATATTAAGTGGAAAATACCAGAAGTAAACAATTTATGAGTTCTGAATTATATACCATTCTGATTAACGTGATGGATTTTCTTAATGTCTCACTCGTCTTGCCCAAAACATGAATTATCTTTTTGTCCAGTGTATTCATGCTGTATACACTACCCAGTTGTTAGTCACTTAGCTATCACAGTTATGAGATTGGTCATCAGAGACTGAGCGACCACATTCACACAACACTTATTATAATTATTGTTATAATTATTTAATTTTATTATTATTGTTAATCTCTATTGTGCCTAATTTATTGGCATGCATGTATAGGAAAAAAAGTATATATAGGGTTTGGTACTATCTGCAGTTAAGGCATCTGCTGAAGGTCTTGCAACAACATATTCCCAGTAAAAGGGGGAACTACTGTATTGGTAATTGTGCACAATACGTTGACCATTCAAAATTTCTCCTGCATGGAGTAGTGGTAGTAACTGAAAAATATGGGCTTATTAACTAATGCTTACAGTTTTTAATACTAAACTGTAGACTTCAAGTCAGGTTCCAGTTTCCTTTTTGTTTTGCTATTAAGTCACACTAAGCTATGTGACTCTCATATGCTCCATATAAATAGTTATTCAGTTTAAACAAGAGAGAAAATGTTAAAAATAATTTTGGTGGGAGGATGTACCCTAATGGTTCAGTCATTAAAATACTTCATCATATGCCACAGGTGTCTTTTTAGCAAGATTTTATGAAGTTGTTTTTAAAAAATAAGATAGTGTGAAAACTAAGACTCAAAGGTTAATTATTACTCATCAAGTTGACAGATCAGGTATGATTTAATGTTAATTCCAATACTTTTTAAATTTATCCTTAGGTCTTTTCTGGGGAAAGAACAAAGACTAGATTCTTGTGTTAGAGTTTTTATAATTATGGGAAATACCATGATCTTATAGTTTTCCCCAGTGCTTTTGTTTTGTTTATTTTAGCCTCTAAAAATTTCTAAGACATCTTTATTAATAGTTAGAACAGCAGATTAGGAATTCTAAAGGTTCCTATTTTTGTTTTGATTTCATCATTAACCTCAAGGAAGTTGTTAAATACTTTGCTTTGAGAAATAATAAAGATGAATTATATTATGTTTGGAAAGAGTTTTGTACTTCATGAGAAAGAGAACTTTAAATGTTATATATGCTTTTCCTTGCTCTGTGAGTTGGGAGAGTTAGAATAACTGTGGAATTGAGGAGATTCAGTTACTGGAGCCCTGTTCCTATACCTACTTTCTTTTTGGCCTTTTAGCAGGATGGCACAAGTACAGTCATTGCTGTTGTCTTTTTCTGATGAAGACTTCTAAGTACCTTAACATTCCTAGTTAAGGCTGTCAATGCATGTTTGTTGAATTATTAATAGAAATCATATAAGTTGCTTCAACCTAGATCTAATGAACAAATTGAAATATCAGTGATCCTAACTGGAAGGTATTAATTTTAGTTTTAAAGGAATTTAGGGATAAAAACATAGGGTTATTTATTAATCACGATGTGTATTCCATTATTATACATAACTAATGCATATTTGGGGAAATCTGGAAATTTGGAAAGGAGACTAAGAGGGATGAAGTTCATATGGATTATTTACCGAACTCTGAAATATTAAAACCACAAGGGACAGTTTGAAGTTAGAAATAGATTGTATGTTTTAGTAGACAAAAGGAATCTTAATTTATATTCGTACTGAATGTATATGATCATAATGACACAAAGAGTTATTCTGTGGAAGAAGCCAGGATGGCTCAGCGAATTGAGAGCTTGTCTTGTAGCCGCTGGGTCTGAGAATCGAGGCCCAGGCCCGGCCCGTGTGGACTCATATGCTGAACTGGGGTGTGCTTCCCATGTGAGAGGCCCCTAGTTTGGTTCCCTCCAGGGGGTGAGCTTCCCATGTGGGAGGCCCCCTGTTTGGTTCCTGCCCTGCGAGGCCCCACACCCTCCTGTGGGGTGAAACTATGTCAAAATTATATCAAAACTAGTGATGTATGGCTGTGAAGACTACTCTGGGCCCTTCCCCTTCTCATTCTCTCTCTCTCTCTCTCTCTGTCAAACAATTAACTAAATATTAAAAAAAAAAAGGAGTTATTCTGTGAACATTTATTGGGGATTTACTCTTACCAGGCATTCTACATATCTATACATACTAACTCATTTAATCCTCATTAATATCCCATAAGGAAGAGTCATTTACTATTCCCATATAACAGAAAACATTTTTAAAAATTCCATAATGTAGGGTCATTTGCTATTTCAATGTAATAAAAAAGTTAAGCATTATAATTTTGCATGCCTGTGTGAGAGAAGCATTTGAATATAACTTTGAATTTTTGCTAGGACATTACAAAGTCCTGATTTCTCTAACTGTTTGATTTTACAATGCATAAGTTTGGTTTAACTGTTTTCAAGCCACTGTTTGTACAATAGTTATCTTCCGATATAAATCTTTCAGGACAATATAGTATATGACAGTGTGGGACCTCCATGATCTGGTTTCACCGACTGTCTCACTTTATAGTTCACTACTAACCTATTCCATGGCTTTCAAGAACTTAACTTATCTCTTGCGACACTAAGTTTATGCCCCTCCTATTCCTACCTCAATACTTTAAAAATATTTTTTATCTTATCCCTCTTTATTACTTTCAAAGCCCCACCTGTTCCTAAGCAAAACCTGTAAACTTTTTAAGAGTGAGTTACTAGCTCATTTTTATTTTAAAGATTTCTGTGATATTGTCAATTAGTTTATATTTCTCGCAACAATGATGTTCCGTAGCACTTACTATCTGGACCTTTTGTTCTAGATTATATTTTAATTTTATGAGGGTCCTGTAATTTAGAATTATATACATTTTAAAATTGGTTGGAATCTTACAGATGCATAAACGGAGTCCTAGAGAAATGAAGTAATTTCAATATACACGCAGCTAAGTGTAGCAAATCTGTTTTTAGAATAAAGGTGTCCTTTCAGTTGATTTGAATTAGTGTGTATATATATTTAGTTTTCTTGAATTGTAGGGTAGAAGATAGTGAAGTATGTGTTGCATTCTTTTACAGAATTTATTACAGGGTAGGCAACATGATAGAAAAACCACAGCTTTGGAAAAATCTAGGGCTTTGGAAAGACCTGGATTTTAAGACACCCTTGTGAGTAAAAACAGGAATTATGACACTTAGCTAATAATACATATTTATTTTGTGTCATTAAGTAGTATAATGACTATGAAGGCTCTAGAAACTTATATGAAAGTCTTTTACCTCTCTTTAGTTTAGTGCTGTAGAATAATTGTGTATTTGTAAGCCTGATGTCTTTGGTTTGACTCCTTTTTCTACTATTCATAACCCTGCGATCTGAGGCAAGTTTCTTTATTTCTTTGAAGTAACATTTATGAATCTGTTACAAATTGTTAGAATAATGGTGCTTGTAAAGTCGTAAGGAGGATTGGCACTAATATATCATATAGCCCTTGGTAACTGGGAGGTAGTTAGTAATAGGAGTACTATATGGTGACCAGATTTTAACATTGGTAAAGCGGGACACCATTGACCGGGGGGGAGGGAGGGAGTTCTTGATTAAAAATTTGGTCTATCTCCCGCCGTTCCCTAGCTTGTCGTGCATTCTTTCCAAAAATTGGGACTTTTTTAAAACGCCGTGGGACGCGGGACAAATTGTTAAAAATCGGGACTGTCCCGCCGAAAGCCGGATGTCTGGTCACCCTAGAGTACTATTAACTGGTGATGCTATTATTTTAAATGGTCTGTTCTCCCAAACTTTGCTTGGAAGAATCATTTACTGTTGTCAGATTGATGCTTTTTAAAGCTTGTTATGAGTATATATAGTTGCCCATGTAAGAAGCAGCTGGTCAGATGTTAATCAAACTTTTGATTTGGGATTCCTATTTAAAATTATGGTTTTTTTTTCTTTTCATTTTTCCATGACATAATACCATGCAATGTCTCCCTAACAGACAGCAGTTTAGCCATTTTTTAGTAATTCTGGTCTGACTGCTATAGAGGAAGACTGCACATTTTTTTGGGAGAGTACATCGTGGTTTTACAAAGGTGAATATCAGGATGTCATATAGTTTATGTTTTTAAATAAGAAGATAATGTCAAATAAGCCTTCCAAATCTGAAGAAAATTTATTTGCCTATTTTTACTTGTTATAGTAATTAAACAGGCAGGAATTTAGCTGTATTGAATTGACTTAATCTAGAGGAATGCCAGGGAAAACATTGTACTTAACCAGGACACCAGGTGGCACCGTGAGCTGCATACAGGAGATGTAGCCTGGGAAATGGGATTTTGTCAGATTTTGGGAAACTCCTTATAAACATGGAAGGATCAAATTGGTGAGCCAAATAATGATCACCTCCTGTCACTCCCTTTCAAATGTATACTAAGATCTCTTATTTCTGTTTCTTACACAAGTCCTGGCTAGCCACTCAACGAAGTATAAAATACATAGATTTATTGATCTGGGTTAAATGAGTGAAGAACATCTCAGTGTGTAGTCCAAGTCACTCTACTTGGCTTGAGGCTAAAACCTACCTATTCTTGTCCAATTGTCATGATCAGCAGGTAAGCACAGGTTTTGGCATACTAGACTAGGGTTTTGTTCAATGTTCTGTTTGAAACTTATATATATATTTTTAAATTTTTACCTCAGAAAGAATTTCACAACAGATTTGCATAGCTGTGGACACAAAAGGAGATGAAGAACGTGTAGGTCATTATCTTGAAGAGATGCTGAAAAATGAATTAAATGTAAGTATTTATCAAGTTTCATGATATTGAAGATGTGACTATATGTTCCTTTTATTTCCCCCTTGTTCAACTTTCTAGTTAAGCTCATATCTAATATTAGGACTAAGGCTGGAAGAAGTAGCAATAAGTGTGAAGAGGCCTATAGGAATTATTTACAACTTTTACCAGTATGGACTTCCATTATTGATTTTTTATGACAACTTTGTGTTTTAAAACATTTTGTTTGCCAAATGAATTTTATTAAATTTTAATTAATTTTTTTTGTTTTTATTAAAGTATAATCACAAATCAGGGGAAGCCGGGATGGCTCAGTGGGTTAAGCGCTCACTTTGCAGCCTCGGGGACCAAGGATTGAATCCTGGCCCCGGCCCGTGTGGACCCATGTGCTGAGCTGGGGAGTGCCCCCAGTTTGGTTCTCGCTGGGGTGAGACCCTGGCCCAGTTCCAGTCCTGTGCAGCCTCGTGCCCACCTGTAGAATGAAATTATGTGGAAAAATCAATGATGTGTAACTACGGAGACTGTTCCGGGCCCTCCCCCTGCTCTCTGTCTCTGTATCTGTATCTCTCTCTCTGTTGAAAACAATAAAAAATACATCTTAAAAAAAAAAAAAATCTTTAAAGTATAACCACAAATCAGAGCTTATGATGACATATGATGGCTTTTAACAACATATATGATAAAATTCTAGTTAAATGCAGAAGGAAAAGGTTCATTGTAGCTAATTTATCATGGTAATACAGTTGGAAAGAGAATAGGCTTTGTCACCAAACTGCCTGGGTTCAAATGTCAGCGTTATTGCCTAATTTCTTTATCTTAAGTTGAAAACATTAATAACATCTACCATGTAAATATGTTGGGAGGGTTTGATAAAATAAATATGTTTGAAGTGCTCAGAAATGCACCTACCTTATTGTAAGTTTCTGATGAATGTAAACTATAATAATTATGCTTTGAGGATGAGTTGAGGAAGGTGTGACAATATTAACTAGTAGATACTACTGGTTCCTATATTTCAGTCCTGTGTTAGATCCAAAATTATAAAACATGTAGCTTTCTAGCACAGGTAAAAATTTAGTCAACTATAGTCTGAAATAAATTCTGGCATCTATGTTTTTTAAAATCTCCTCCAGGTGGTTCTGATGGTGATTTAATGCCAAATATTACCAGTACCATTTAGAACAACAACCCAAAGCTAAAAAGAAGATACTGTAGCCTCTCTTGTTAACTGGGTGGAACTCAAGCAACTGGCACACTGTCAAGCAACTGGAAATCTTCTGACTGCTTGAGTTCCAGTTGACAGAGAGTCTCTTCTCTTTGGCATCTACCAATCCCCATGGGTGCGGGTTAACTGAGAGTCTACCGTAACAGCCATCTCAGTTGTCTTTGCTGTTATATTGCAATTTCCTTTTCTGTGTTGCTTTTATCTTTTATGAGTCTTGCCCCTTTGTCCTTGGAATTTTAGCACCTGTTCTCTGCTTTCTATCTCAAGTCCACTTGTTAAGAATCTATTCCTAAGTTCACTGCTGTGTGAAATTAGCTCCCCTCTGCCTGACCCATTGAAGCACCCTTTGGCCTCAGAAATAGTCTTTTACTGTTCTGGATAATGTCCTTTATTCTTTAGCCAAACCATGTAAAAGCCAGTAAAATAGGGCCCTGAAGGAATATCATTGGGACTCGGGCTATCCACTAACCCTGTTTTGAGAACTGGGTCTTTATATAACTGTTGAGCACCTAGTGGTTGGACTTCTGTATGGCTTAATTCTTTGATTGGTCTTTCTAGTATTAGACCCTGCAAGGAGTCCTTTGGTTACAATTATTATAATGCTCACTTTTTATTGCTGCTATATCAGTGTATGTACCTCAAAATGACAAGGGTACCCACTTGTTCATTAATGGCCTTTCGTGATTTATTCATCACCCTGGCCTCTCAGGTCCTTATTCTTCTCACTGGAATTGCACCTCATCTACCTGCCCACAGGGCCCAGTCTGGATATTGCCATCATCTTAACTGTACTAAAAAACAAATACTAAGGCTCTTCCTCAACTTCTGACCCATGATATTTTGTCATTCCATATCTTTTACTAAATTACTCCTATTGCACATATTTCAAATTTACAGGAGACTTCAGTCCTCCTTATACCATTCCTTACCTGCCTTAGATTCCATGGTCAATAACTTGAGTGGATCATTGATCTTCTAACAATGTCAACTTCCTTATCTTTTGAATTCACCCACTAGGTAAAACTCCATCCATTTATTAATCTAACTTTTCACTTCTCTAAGCCTTTACTTAATACTCCTGAGAGAAATTAAACAGCAGTGCCAATTGTTGCCATTGAAAAATGCTGGTCTCCGTTCTTAAGTGGGTACTGAATGTTTTAAAGAAACCATACCATGATTCTATAGTCACCTCCTCATTCTTCTCAATGAATACTCTAAACCTCTTCAAATGTCTAACCCAGAGTTTGTTAACCTTGGCACTGTTGGTATTAGGGTTATATGGGTCCTTTTTATGAGAGTCTGCCCTGTGCATTTATACTATTTAGCAGCATATTTGCCTCTATCCACTAGATGC